>JBBPTY010000753.1:0-13847 GCA_038094335.1 Tylopilus aff. striatulus | reverse complement strand
ATCCTCCTCTTCGTCGTCGTCGTCGTCGTCATCTTGGTCCCTCTTCAACAGTTTCTGGAAGGGCTCTACTCTGGCCTTAGGCCCAATGATAACCTTTTCTCCAATTAGACATCCCCGCTCGACCTGACTCGCCTCCTTGATCTGAACGCCAGCGCAAACGATGCTACGCTCGATCACACAGTTCGGACCCACGACGACGTCATCAAACAGGTACGAGTGACGCACGATGGATCCGGCGCCGATGATGCAACGCGGACCAAGCACGGACGCGATGATGTGCGCATTGTCTGCGATCTGGCTCTTTGATCCGATGAGCGTCTGGTTGCCGACTTTGCACGTTCTATTCGGAAGGGAAGACAACGAGAGGGAGTGAGAAACGAAGCGTCAAAACGAGATGACATACGAGCGCACCTAGACAGGATGACGGAACCATCCGCTGCGGTGTACTTGTTTCCGCGGAGATGCTCGTACGAATGTCCGGCTGGATGATTGTCGTCTGGAACGAGCGGGAATGTCCATCGAGATAGGATATCCTTGCTAAGGCCGCATGAATAGAAGACGATAGCCCAAGCACGAAACGGCCCACCTGATAGCGTCGTAACTCTTGGTATCCTTGACACGCGCCGCATAGCCGTCCTTGGCGATATAACAATAGATATTCTTCATAAGTAAGTCTGACGTGAGGACGCCGTGTACGAAATCTCTCCGGATGTCACCATAGTCAAAGTTGTCTTGGAATAACGACGGGACCTGTCATCGTATCCACATGCGTCGGGTCACGTATGGAGGGCGCTTGCAGAAGGGGGGCAACGCACCTCGACCGAGCACACATCGATCGAACAGTCAATGAGGTCGTTCCGTACGTCTACTTCAGGATGCTCGGCAAGAATCTCGCGGGGAATGTGGGCGTATTTCTTGGGTGGATGTCCGGTGACGGGTTCATAATGCAGGCACTCCGACGTTTTCGGATCCAGGACGAAGACAGCAGAATCGCCCCTTGACCTTGTGCCGACCGACGTCAGTCAAGACGTACGAAAGAAAGCGACGGTCAGGGAACATGCCTTGTCCGATGGTGTGCGCCACTCTCTTTCACCACCATCGTCATGATGGCATCCTTGTTCGTCTTCCGACGCTCTTTGTGAACGCGAACGACCTCATCGATCCGGATATTGCTGACGAGATCGCCGGTGACGAGAACAAAGTCGGACGTGATGATCCCGTGTGTGTAAATGTCCCGCATGGCATCGCCAGGTGAAAATGTCTCTTTGGCAGTGACAATTGGGACGATCTTCAAGCCGGTACTGGGTTTGGACCATTTGGAATTCCTGTTAGAGATAGGGATGAGCAAGGTGGTTGGAGAGAGAGTTCAGACAGACTTTATGGCTGTTTTGACCTGCTCCGCGTGCGAGCGGCATACGACGAATATTTCCTGCACGCCGGCTAGGGCAAGGCTCTCAAAGGTCCAATCTAGGAGGGGTGCATTACAGATTGGCAGTAGACACTGGTGATGGATGGTTGTGATCAGCCAGTGGGACAGCGCGAGTGACTCGAGTGACCACTTGCCCTTGGCTTGTGTCGGGTGAGAGGCGCGAATCGTTTGTTGAAGCTGTCTGCAAGCACTACAGCTTGGAGGACCTCTTCCTCGTCGACTAGCCGCTCTTTAGCGATGGTGGAGGACTTTGGGGCCATGAGTAATGCGTTGAATGATCAAATGTTTGACGTATTTGTACAGTCGAGTCATATCTCACTCAACAATAAGCCCTCTTGATTCAATTACACGAAGGACTTATATAACATGCAAGGTCGATCCACCGTGCAAGTAGAGGGGTATCAATCAGATGAATCAACATTAGACAGTAAAACGCGGATCGCAGTAGTCATGAGGAGAGTCGTCAAGTAAAGCAGACCACATCCAATGAGTAATGTAATAGAAAAAGCCATAAACAGAAGGAAAGAATTCCGCAGTCATTGAAGAGTGGTTCAAATCGTCCACCTATGACATACCAGAGAGAAAAAACGGATTGGGGCTCGTATCGATCGTGAACACCACACCACTCAATAGATGATTTATGCTGCAGCAGCAATAGCAGGAGCGGCAGCAGGGGCAGGGGCGGGTTCAGTTGACTCGGCAGGTTGTTCGGTTGTGGCAGCCGCAGGAGCATCCGTAGCGGGATTCTCCAAGGGGGGAAGAGGAGCAGGTGTATCGATGACAGGAGGGTTCTCATCAACCTTTGCCGGGGCATTAACTTCGGCCCTCTTCAACTTGAAGAAGTCAGTCACGCGTGCAGATATACGGCGTGAGACTTTGACGGCCTTGGCATCTTTTTCCTTCTTTTCCTCAACCTATCAGGCAAGTCACTTAAATGGACCACAAACCAACAGTTTGTGCACCATACCTTTTCCTCCTTGGGAGCCTCCGCAACAGCGGTTTCAGTGGCAGCTTCAGGTACAGGCTGCGCTGGTTCAGCAGGGGCAGCCGAGGCTTCCTGGGCAGCGGGAGCAGTCTCAGTCTCCTTGACAGGCTCGGCGGCAGTAGGGGCTTCAGCAGCAGCAGCTTCCTCGGCCTTAGCGGGTTCCTCAGCCTTGGTTTCGGCGGGAACCGCCTCAGCAGGAGCAGCAGCGACGACCTGCTTCAGTTACAAGCATTATACAGCTGAATATGACGATATCTTGATGCTGCTTACCTCGTCCTTCTGTTTTTCCTTTTTCGGGCTCCTAGGAGCTCTCACTCTGGCCGCAATTCTGCCTTCCTTGAACGGAGCGAGAATCTTGGAGAGAATACCTGGGCTCCTAGGCCTCTCCTCCTTCTTAGGGGCCTCCTGAAAGAAAGATTGGTTGAGATGGACAATGGGACCAGCTACATTACATACGGCCTTAGCTTCTTCCTTGGCGGGCTCGGTGGCAGCAGCCTCGGTGGCAGGCTCTGCAGCAGCAGCGGGAGCCTCAGTAGAAGGCTCCTACGAAGGAGTACGTCAACTGGGGAGTGTCGATGAGCGACAGTGAAAAGAGACTTACAGCGGGCTTGGACTCTTCTTCCTTGGGTGCCTCCTGTCGACAAGAAATGAACAATGAAACACGGCGGAAGAATCAAAGGGGACGTACAACAGCAGGAGCAGGCTCGGTAGGAGCGGATTGCTCGGCAGTGGCAGCCTCAGTGGCGGTGGCAGGCTCAGCGGCGGGGACCTCAACAGCCTTGACTTCCTCGGGGACAGCAGCAACGGTGGCGTCGGTAGCAGACATTATTGCAAGAAATGCGAATGTGAGCTGGGGAGAGAAAGGTCAGGAGGAGCGACAAGGGAAGGGCGTAACAGAATACGAACATGAAAAAACTATAAATGACAAGAGAGAGAAGAGCGTGCTACGCAGCGCTGGGCCGTTGGCTAGAGAGAAGTAGGAGAGAGAGGAAGAGATACTGTTATGAGCAAATTCGCGCCCTCTTATCCCTATTTGGCTCCGCTTACGCGCCAAACAAAAACACAGTTGACCTAATTTTTCAGCGGGTTGTCAACCTGACCATGCTTTGTTCCTCGCTGACACGCGTAAAATGTCGCAGCGCCCACGCGACGGTTGAAATATGGGCCATCCCTAGCAGAACGAGGACGCACAGAGGGCTATTGGGGTGGCACGGGTATACGGCGATGGTCCGTGCGGTGGCAGATCGCGAGACGACCCCTTTTAAGGGGGTGCACGAGGATTCCAGGTCTGCATCATCGGATCACGTCATGGACTAATTCATCCACTTGCCGATCGCGACATTTTCAAATATTTTCACCTCTCCTAGGCTCGGCGGAGTGACACCGTGACACGAACAACATTCTCACGGTCGTCATCCTTTGTGCTTGGTGTTTCAAGCCCTGCGGCCAGCGAGCCAACCTCAGTCGTTCAGCGATACAGTGTGGTCCGCAATCAGCGTTATGTCAGGGCGCAAAGAACGAGATCATTAATGGCAGTTCACTCGCCATTATATTTATACCGCGTGTGACTTATCTGACAACGGACGAAATAAGATTGACTCTGATGTTTATCGTTGCTTCCTGGGACCCGACAGCCGAGTTGTCCACCGTCTTGACATCGTTCGCAGCGGTCTCTCACACACCCCTCTTCTCAAGGCTCGCTCTCGTGTCGAACGTTGGCCGCATCAGAACCGTACAGAGTTTGTAATCTCACATCCTCATAGTTAGCGTAGTAGCACCGTGCCGACGGGCGAGGACCGGGGACACTGCAGTGGTGAGAACGCCCATTGCGTAGTCATGGTTATTCGTTGATACGCCGACAAAAAAAGTAAACTTGGGCACTTCATTGCGCCACTAGGGGTATATTACGACCGTGGTCCAGAGTAGAGCTGGAAGCGAGGTGGCAGCCACGTCTGCCCGTTTCACTCTCACCAGCGCTCGAGCCAGTCTATGGTGCTGACCGCATGACTTGCCGTGTACGTACTTCCACAGTGAGCATTGATAGGCGATAATTCTAATGAATTCTTTCGTCAGCCGCAACTTTGCCTGATACAGCATCTACGGTACTTTTCACCGGATCTTTCCTTGAAACGCAAAGTATCCAGTACTACTATGTTGTGCTCCTCAGCAGAACAATTCATTTCACGGCTTCGTCCGACCGATAATGTAACTCTCAGTCATTCCTGATTTCGGGTCTCAAATTGTGGCAGCTTTCATTGCATGTAGCAATGTGCTCCCTGCCAGCATTTACGTTGCAGGCGGTAGCTCATATCGCTCGGAGTCCGGCGTTCCCGATCTAGCCTCGCCGAGAGAACCTCCAACTCCGCAATTGCCCTGTGGGTCTGAGAATTGATACTCATCATTCATTCACTCTTCCTGTGGAGCTTCCATTCCACACATTGGCACGCACGTCTACTTTCATCGTACACCCTCTTGCCGATATTGGTTGTAATTCCGAAATTACAAGCCAGATGTACCTGTAATTCAAAAGGTTCTGGGCATAGGGTAAATGGACAACCCTGATGACGATGCCGCCGCCGCATCAGTCCCTGCACAATGTTATCCAGCCTTATGCCGTGGAGGGACCCGCAGACCCTTGGCCTTCATTTGTCTTCGTTTTCCCTCTAATGGTGTGACAGCTGAGTAAAGATGGGTAACCAGAAAAGGGGTATGCAAACCTTCTATGAATGGCTTATCTTCTTCCGAGTCGAATCCAACATCTTCTTGAGTGACAGGAACTTGGATGCTGATTTCATTCATAGTTTTGCCCTCCCATTGCATTTTAGAACGCTTCTTGACCTTGAACTTGGCAACAAAGAAGCCATCCATGTTGTGTACATGAGGATAGAATCGTCGCGTCAATCGTACGGATGGATTGAAGATCTTCCCGCGATACTTTGTAAAACCCTCACGGCCAAACTCCAAGCCTGTGTTAACGAGTTTCACGTTTGGTCGCTTACGCAGAGCGTAGTCCACAACGGCTTCATTTTCGTCCACCGTGACCGAGCACGTTGAGTAGACGAGGTAACCGCCGGACTTGGACTCAGGGGAGACGCTATCAATAGCACACAAGATCAGCTGCTTTTGTAGGTGGGCTAATAATTGAAAGTCGCGCTCAGACTGTAATGGCAATTAAGAAAAACGTCGACAAAATGAGACAGTAGATGTCACCTTGTTGATCTTGACGCTGGAGTCTTTGCTGATGACTCCTGTACCGCTGCATGGTGCATCAAGGAGAACCCGGTCGAAGCCGCCCATAACTTTGGGAAATTCCCGTCCGTCATATGAGCAAATGGTCACATTCTTGCACCCCATGCGATGAACATTCGCTGCAAGACTTTTTGTACGGGCCTTGTTGGTATCGTTGGCGAAAACATGACCCGTGTTCTGAAGAAGAGCAGCAATGTGTGTGGTTTTACCTCCCGGCGCAGATGCCATGTCAAGGACTCGTTCGCTAGGTTGCGGAGCGAGCGCGATGACAGGAAGGAATGAAGACGCTGCTTGAAGCATATAGTGTCCGGCGAGGTACTCGGGTGTCGCACCTTGGAAATACATCGGGTAAAAAACAGACATATTTCAAGCCGCCCACCGTCTTACCTATTGGTACTGAGCTTTCAAATACTTGTAGCCCGACGTTGGTCCATTTGCCAATGGGTTCAAGATTAACGCCACGATTGATCAGCGCTTGCGCCAAATCGCGTCTTCGCGTCCTCAGGGTATTCGTACGAATCGTCACTGGCCGCGGGACTTCGTTCGCGTCAAAAAACTCAATAGCCTGTTTTGAAGTAAAATGGTATCAACAAGGAGTGATGGCAAGAAATGGCATACCTCTGCCACTGAGAAAAGGTGGAACAACTTGTCCGCCAAGAACTCGTTGTATCCGTAATAACTCGCAATGTCGGAAAGCAGCTGTTCCACGTATTCTGACCGTGATCTGTGAGCACTAGGTCAGAACGTCACAGTATATCCCAAGTCCGAGATCGCACACCTGTCCTGTTCCGCGAGTCTTTTAAAGTTGCGCAGCACTCTGACGCAATGTCGCATGCGACGTTGTACGACCTGCACGTCGGAAACGCCTTTCCTTTCTTCCTCTCTCTCCTCGGCAGTCGGTAAGTGGGGTGGCTCGCCCTCACCCTCCGCTTCTTCTTCGTCGATGTCGTCGTCGTCCACACCCATGTCATCGTCCTCAGCTCCCTCCACCAGCGCAGCATGCTGCATCTCCTCGATGTCCAGCTCAGCCTCGCGCGCAGCTTCTGCATCCAGTGCGCGTGAAAGCTTCTCCATGTTGCCTACCGTCACATGCTCGTCTGCCTCGCCCGAATCCGCCTCGTCCGATGAGGACCATAGCGCGTGCGGTTCCGAAGGGGATGGTTCGGTCTCGGGGGATGCCTCTCGCGACGTATCAGACGATCCGTCTGGCTGTATCGCAGGCTTTTTGGTCTCCTTGGTACGCTTAGCGGTTCTTCTGGAAGGTGTGGGTTCGTCGTCGTCCGAGTCGATATCTGCTTTGCGTTTTCCAAGTTTTTTAGACTGTGGACGGGCGTCGAAATCGGGGAGGGGGGCTGGTGGGCCCTGCTTGTATTTCGTTCTTCTACCCCCCATGACGTCGGTCTGACGATGGCAGCGACAAACTCGAGCTAGTGGGAGGTTTCCGGGTTTTTTTTCGGTTGCCTTATGCGGTAAACGTCGGGCAGTGATATGCACACTATTAGACGACAACCGGAACTAGTTCTGCCACTGAATGAAATACATATTGAGTCCACTCCTCGTTCCTTTATCAACCAACTCTGAGTCCCAACGCAAACCCCGCCACGAACGACGCTCTAGGTTGAAAATCCGCCGTCAAGAAATCCACCGTCCACTTCCAAATCGACCGTAGCGTCGGTGGTCTTTTGTGTCCCAGCGCATCCGTTGTGTAGAACAGGTTCTCAAAGCGAGACGCCATGCGCACCCAGTCCACCTTGACGAGCGATACGGAACCGAGATACTTGGGAGACTCAGTTGAGCGCAGAACGCGATCCGGGACGAACCTACCTGGAGAACGACGAATAGCCCACCGAGGATGGTGGCAACCATACGGGCACTCTTCTTGACAAACACGCCCGCGCAGAGGCCACAGACGGTGCCAAACGCCAGTTCGTACGCGTTCACAGACGACTTTGGAGGAGGGGGGATAGCATTGGCGGGTAGCATGTCTTGAGGCGTTGTCAGGACTCAAAAGTTGATCTTTGACAGGTAGCACTTGCCGTCACAGTAGAGCGTCGACCTGGATGCCAAGGGCGACAGTCCGAGAGTAGCACCGGTAATGCTAATCGCAGTCAAGATCCAGGGCAGACTACGTTGCGAGTGTCGTAAAACAGCGAGTCGCGCGCTGAATTGCGGCACGCGTGCGTGCCCCACGTTTCGCTTCGAGGCGGCAAGCGTTCTGGCAGCAAACGACCGCAAAAACGAGGCTGGTTGGGCGAGACATGGACCAAGCCCAACCCGGAGAAGAAGTGACGCCATATGTCTGAGCGCAAAGATCAATCAACCACGTGATCGTGACTTCGATGTCCCGTATTCAAGTTATGCCACATGCGCAGTGCAACTTGACCAGCCACCACCATGTCTGCACAGGACGCTGCTGAGCAACAGCCACTGCTCCCAATCTCCTATGACAATACCTCGTCCAGGGCGTACTCCTCTGTGCAACTCTGCCGCGAGAGCGTCGCGAACGTGCTCGAGTCTCGGGGTTTACATACATTCGTCCTGACACTGGTGCGGTCCTACAATACGTCTTCACTTCATGCAACACTCTGACTCAGTTGACGCACAATACATATTATTAGATCATCATTGATGCAGCTTGCGTCATTGCGGATATTGCATTCGGTTTTCTCGCCGACGGATGTGCACCGCCGGAAAACCCTGCCTGGCTAGAGGTCCTCGCCAACATATCCCTTGTTATCACCACGTTCTTTCTCCTTGAAATACCTTGTGCGCTCTGGGCCTTTGGAATCAAGTTCTACGTGCCTTGCTATGGCGTACCCCACGCTCCTTTACATCTCTTTGACGCCATAATCGTCGTCACCACCTTCGTCCTTGAGTTCGTGCTGAAAGGCAGAGAGCGGGAACTCGTTGGGCTACTCGTCATCCTTCGTTTATGGCGACTCGTTAAACTCGTTGGGGGTGAGGCATCCTGTTTCTTCATGATCACACATATGCTGATGACTACCGAACAAGGCCTCGCCGTCGGTGCGGGAGAAGTCGAAGCAGAGACCCTTGAAGAGCTTGAACAAACCAAAAGGCAGCTGGAAGGTAGCATTGCCGCTCTTGCGAAAGCTCGCGAAGAGAATCGAAAACTTCGGGCCCGTGTGGTGTGGTTCGAGACAGGAGGTTCTGAAGGATCCGAATTATGAACCTGGGGAAATCGGCAACTTCGGATGGAACTACTTGTGTATATATGTTGGGCGTACTTGTTGTTTGGCTATCATCCTTTGTTCTCAATTGAAAGCCGATATTTATTGAATTAGTTATAAGGTTGCGATCTTATTCTACACGAGTGGCTAGCGCTACAAATGTGTCTACTGCACGGTTTGTCCGCGGAGGTATCACATGAATGAATGTGCCTCAAAGTCCCAAGAAACCAAATAAGGACCCAGCCTACTAGGTTATGTAAAAAAACGTCATGAAGGAGGGTCGAAGCTGATCCAACTAAGCGCATCCGCACGTACCCACTCAGACCTTTTTGTCTGCGGGATTGGAAGATCTGGGTTGGCGAGCGTCTGTGGGAATGCAGACGACCACGATGCCTGGGTCGCACACGATGGAGCCCTCGTTCGTGGCTGCTCGCTGGCCACCGCTGTGACAGAACTCGAGTCCCTCGGTATCAAGACATGTCTCGAATGAGTCCTCGGCGGGGGCGTCAGGACCACAGGTGCCTCTAGGCGTTTGGGCAGCGGCTTTGTAAAGGGCTGATCGATGCCACGGCGAATTCGGTGCTCGCGCGCCCAGATGGGGCGCGTGGGATCGGTGGACCGACGGCCCTTCGTGAACAGGATAGGACCGGACTGACGTTCGGTGCGAGACGACTTCCGCCACCGCTCTGCAATATACTTGGAGACCGCACAGGATACGTGGCGCCAGTCCGACGACAGGATCTTTGAATCCCTGTGTGCAGGTGGACCTAAGCTGGTCACAGGAGCGGGGAGAGTAGCGTCGAGATTGAACCAGGGCACATAGGGAATGGGCATGACCCAGACGTCCGGAATGGCTGTTGCATGAGCAGCGGAAGTGACACAAATGGCAAGGGAATACGAGAACACTGGATGGAGTTATCAGCACTGTAGTTGGGTCCACGAACATGACATACTGATGAGCGTTGCCAGCCAGCTGATGTGAACCAACAGGTAGGTCGACGCGCACATCGCCCACGGCGCTGCCATCAGAAGAACGTGAGCATCGAGGTGATTGCGGGCCCATGTAACTCACAGTGCGTTTGACAATACAATGGTGGACCGTTCACTGTTACGGCCACGCTGGCGGCTACCATACGCCGTCAGCTAAAGTGGTCCCCCTCAGTCAACGCTCAGAAGAGATGCCTTACCCAGCTCGAGAATGCTCATCGACATCGTCCAAGCGCACTCGACTCTCACTTGTGCAGGTCTCGCCTTGGCACAGATTACTTCGGCAAGATACGCTCTAGAAGCCAGTCTCCATCAGCGCGACAGACAAGAGAGAAAAAAGGCGCACGAGACAATCACTCACACGAGCAGAAGCACAAAGATGAGGGCGGCATTCGCGAGGAGGAACACGGACGCACCCGGCGCTGAAAAGTTTGTGCCTTCGTTATCGTTTCGCTTTGAACGGACCGATGCCACCTACTCGACGTCCCGGAAGAGATAGCAGCGACGATGTTCCATGACGCGAATACTAACACGAGGACATGCAGATATGCAAGGAGGGCTTTTCACGAATAGGCATCAACTTCGAGATGGTACCACAGCGCGGTTTTGCTCACCGAGGAAAACGATACGAATGACGAGAAAGGCATTATCCATGGCGTATTAGACGTTGCAGACTTGACGTTGTCGTGACCTCAATATCAGCAAGTGCGAGATACGAGACGAGCAGCCTCTATGAAATGGTCCACCAGTGACAGAGAGCCCGGAGGTGCTTCGGGCATTGACAATAAATAGGAACACTGAGGCCATGGTCGGCGTGTGGACGGTTGCACACGCAGAACAATAAGAGCGTCGACAGACAACAAAAGACGACCTTATCCGCAAATGGCAGACCCTGTTTCAACTTTCAAGGCCACACCACGAAACAGACGTATCAGCTCGTTGGTCTATCGACTTCCAATTACTATTGTCAAGGCAAAACTGACGAGGGAATCTCAACTCCTGACACTTCTCAACCTCGACGGCGATCTGAATCGGCGCTCACTCAAGACGCTTGCTTGGTCGCCTCCAGATGATACTGCACGTTCTTGCGGTACTTGGTCGCTAGATCAGCGGCCACCTTGACGGACGCATTCGCTCGGAGTATCTCCTGTGGGTGGGGTTGAGAATTGAGAACGAGGACACACAGCCGTGGCTCCCGTGGGAGACATACTTCGACACAGTGATTTAGCTCGAGAATCGTCTCTGTACACACAGCCTTCGTAGGCAGGGCACATCAGCAGAGGGAATCAAAAGTAGGAAACAACGGACAGCGTTTTTGAGAATTCGTTCTAAGAGTACTGCTTGTCGTTCAGCGTGCGGATTCTCCATCTTGACGCCGTGATGGTGGCAACAGAGTTAGCGTTGGTGGAGCGATACGTTGTTCCTTACTTCACTTCTAACTAGACGGTCGTCGTCGTAACGATCAATCAGCATCGGCTTCACAAAGTGCTTCATGCCACTGTATATCACGACGTGGATATCTACAAGCCGGTCTCCATTCACGCAGCCGGTCGTAGCAGCCCTCTTACACCTTTGCTACACACGTCTTCTCTTGAGTCATATCCCGTGCGGTAATGACCTCTACGAGCAAGGCGTTGCAGCAGGACTGCCCTAGTAATCGCGAGAATATTCTCACAACGACCCCCAAAACGACGTTCTTCTATCCAGCATCGGCACGGCGTCCGGGCTCGTGATTGCTGATACCAGCTAAATTTAGCGGTGCTGGCCGGTGCCCAGTTTCCCCAGAAGGGACCCTCTGCCTTGGTCCCGAGGGTCGCCTCGGCCAAGGCTGTACAACGCTCGTATTAATCGTGCCCACAGACGTGGGTGCCCGATCGGTGGATGCCATGTTGGCCAATTGCTTTTGGGGGAACTCGAAAGCACTGGGTGGTAGTGGCCTGCGTTTGACCTTGGGTGGCACTTGCATGACATCTCGTCGTGGCCAATCGCCCAGCGGCGACGGTGACGGTAAGGAGGTGCTTTGACCTGGCACAGGTCCGGAGGGGCGATTTGAGTCAGCACGTTCCACCGTGGAAGAAAGCTCTCGTCGCAGGCTCAGCGACAACGAACGTGTGGCTCTCGCTTCTTTAGGTAGAGGGGGGACAGGCTTGGTATATGCTGATGGTGGTATAATTGGGGCAGGGGGGACAGGGAGGGCCTCAGGAAGATCCGACGGATACGAAATATCCATCTGTTCTGGTGGTGCAAACATAGAACGGAAGGGCTCGATCTCATATTCTGAGCCGATGTATGGGAATGCGTCAACAGGCGGCGGACGGGTAGGTCGGGGACTATAAATGTCCATGCTAGCTCGTTTCTTAAAGCTGGATCGAGTTGTCAGGGGCGAATTTGGACTCGAGGGACATTGTCGTATAGCCTGTATACCAAGGATACGGACGTCAGTAGTCCAAATCTTGTAGTCTTCAACGAATCGAGACGCGGCGATGAACACGATGACCAAGAGGTAAACCAGCACTGCGGTTTGCATGAGCATGCCTCGTTTACGCCGATGAGGAGTTACTGACGTATAATGGCACACGTCCAAGTGAACGCTAAAAGAACGCGCTCCGAAATACAAATAGCGTCTAGCGCCGAGGTAGCTAAACCGATCAATGCGTTAGATCATGTCAGATCCTCGAGTGGCACACATACTCGAACAAGAGAGATCCGATTCGCTTGCGATCAGAGCAGCAGCACCAGCTATCAGGTCACCATGAGCACATGACGGGAAGGGAGTGGTGGAAGGCGGACCAAGTTCCATGAGCCAGAAAACGGTGACCCATGCACACTCGAACCATACATGTGTTGTGAATGGGTCGGCACATAACAGTTCGATAAAAATACTAGCGTTCCATCAGTCCATCAACGCCGGCACTCGTTTCCCATACGCACAATGCGAAGATAGAAAGGAGCGAGAATGCGCCCAGAAAGATGAGATAGATGTCAACTTGTACTGGGGGGGGACTCAGGCTCGTGGACAACAATTACGATGGTGATCTGACTCACCCGGCTGAGCATTATGGACGACACTCAAGTTCCAAACGGCGACGCTGCATGTAATAGCATTGCATATTGTGAACAGCGCTGGACGTCTTGGCTCAGCAATGGAGACGGGATTCACAACGGGAGAACATACCAAAGACGATATAGCGGGAGATTAGGAAACAATTTACACCTCTCATGATAGCCATACCAACATATGGATCCTCGAAATAAAAAGGAGTGAAGACCGCGGGGGGGAGTGGGGAAAAGAGAGGGTGGGTGCAAAGAACCAGCTTTGCCTTGATGGAGGTCAGCGGAAATGCGCAACGTGGACTGTCCGGTGACAATCTAGGCTGTGCAGGATGGGAATTTGGAATTCCTTCCACGCGCCAAGTGGTTCATCTGGAAACTAGCTAGATATGTACGTAGGGCAGTGAGAGATGATACAAAGGAGTAAGTAAATGGAACATCCTTGCAGCATTGCATGCACTCAGCAGACACGAGGTTTGTTGGAATGCGGGGACGCCCAGCATTAGTAAACTCACAGCCTGTTACTTTACCGAACTTGTGTTACTTTTCTAGGAAGCGAAAGGCACAGAGTAACCGAAGGTGCATGAAAGTGATGAAAGTCACGTAGGCATTCCTAAAAGCACAGACAATGTGTGAAAAGCAGTCAATGTATGGAAAAGGCGAGTACAAGGAAAATATTGATTCTACTACTGAGTAGTTGAAGCTGTTACGCTTGGACCGGGTAGGTACGAGCGTAGACTCAAGCTTTGAGGATCAACTACCTACAGTCATCCCCCATCACTTGCGACAACCCTGGCACTTGCGACAATCTAAATTTACATGCCACTATTCGCTGTTGTCCTGTCACATTACATCTCATATAGTTGGCAGATACATTGTGTAATAGAATAGGCTAGACTGGCCAAGCTCAGCATTACATTACATTTATTTGATTCAAATATGACAGCCCTAAAAGTGC
>JBBPTY010000752.1:0-13864 GCA_038094335.1 Tylopilus aff. striatulus | reverse complement strand
AGCCATGATGCATGATCATGACATAATGGGATCCGGGTCTCTACTCGCCACCCTTTTCTTCCGCGTCTCACCAATGTATATCAGCGGCGGTCTGCCTCCTTCCGCATATACGAAATAGCAGAGAACGAGGTCTTTTCCTTGAGTGAAGTATGAAGTATGATACCCCTGATTCAAGGAATGGTGCAAGCATCGCGCGCTCTGCAGGTTCTTTGAAACGAAACACCACTGCCAACTTCAAAGAAAGGCCCACAGGTAACATCATTAAGATAGTGGACTAATGACGCTTGATTGCAGTCGGACTCGCCGGGCATGACTCGCTGTCCAAATATCTCCTTGCTGGATTGGAGGCAATGGAGTGGTTTTGCGCGTCGGCAGTGGGGCGTAGGACTGCTGAAGTCTCCCCTAAATAGCGCCGTAACCAGAGGCTAACACGTGACGGAGTTCAAGTTGTTTTCCTCCATGGCACCATGGTTCATACAGCAATCAATGTCGTAACCACATGCATACGTTTGCTTGCTCACTAGTTCATCCCCGTCTTCCCCATGCGCGTGCACCCCCATCAGCTCAATCCAGACACCTCCACAGCCTACAATATCGTCCTCTTTGACTGCTTCACTGTTCACGAGCGACCCATCTCTAGAGGAGACGCTGCACCCAGGTAAAATGTCCATTCCGGCGTGCGCATGTCCAACGCATCCCCAGCGATTCTCAGAAAATGATCATCAAGCGTACCTCACCGAGATGCATGTACCAGAGGAACACATTTGTATCGAGGGCGACGAGTTGGTCTACACCTTGGACAGCAACACGCTTGGACACGTGAGTTGTGTCCCATCGTCTTTGCCTTTTTGATAGCGCGACAGGTGCCTCTTGAATTGGCGGGTGTGAAGCTGAGCTACCACTGGTCGCTTCACAGAGTTGGTCCTTTGAACCCCAAGAAAAGCCAGCGGCAGTGATGGGCATCTTAAGGGGCCACGAATGACAGGCAACTCAATGAAAACATGAACGGAAGGCCCGTATCTCGGCTGCATTTACCAAGAACAAAGACGACACTGCCAGCCTTATGCATGTCTACTCCAGGTATAGTTTACTTTAACCACGTTCCTAGCCTTTAAACATGTGCGTGATATTGGGTATCACTTCCGCCCGCCAGGATCCTGTCCACTCGTCACGGTATCCAAGATTCTATCCTCTTGGGGAGAATCAGTAGGCAGTATATATTTTCAGAGCGACACTGCAACCACTGAGATGGGCGTGTCACCCGCTCGTGGTATGGATTAGATTTTTATGATCTTGCGTGCCAGATTTTTCTTTCACATGCATTTGATCATTGTCAAGTCTGCCATCTTGGACGGTGCATGCCTTTGGCAGTGTTCTAACATTGCTCTCACTGTTGACTAGAATGCACCAGTGCTGTTTCAATTGATGTTGAATGTCAGACATACAAGCAACTGTATCACTCAATATCCCATTCATTTCTATCTATCTGGGGTATGTAATGTATGTTAGATGGATTTCATCTTTGAGTCATTTCTAATGGTAGCACAAACCTATATAGGCCCAGCTAAGATACCACACATACCTACCTTTGTGAAGGTTGGTATAGGCCTATGGATGTATGTTCCAATTGATGATTTGCCATTGAAGATGCCACCATTGCCATGTCATGACCAGTTTCATGGTGTTGGGATGCTGGGTTGTGGGCCTGGCACAGACAATCTTATGTTTGTATCCAAGGAGATTTGGACAATGAAGAAATAGTTGTAGAAGCCCAAAAAGATGAATAAATGTATTCATACATTGCATGATGTCTCAAGACATCATACACTAGTAGAAGGATTGGCAACATAGACAAAGTCATGTTATAATATCATCACAATCTAGCATGAGTGGAAAGAGCAGCAAATAAGCATATTGAAGGGTTGCCATAAAAAAAGAACTACTGGGAACTCCAGCAATTAGCCCAAGACTCTCCAAATAAAGAGGGGTCAACATTAGCTTGATAGACTTGATTTGAACATATAGCTAAAGAATGGATAGGAAGATAGGAACTGTCATTCCAAGGAGCTATCCAGCCATATAGAGTGCAAGGAGAAGATAGAATCCAGGAATTTGCATGGTATAATTTATCATAAGAAGAAATGTTGTGAATGTTCCAGACCTTGAGAGAGCCAGATCCAGTAACAATATGACTGCCATCTTGGGAATAAGCAATGGAGGTGACTGGTTGATTATGTCCCTCAAATGGATCTGCCACACAGTGACCAGTGCTTGCATTCCAAATCCTGATGGTCTTGTCCAAAGAGCCAGAGACAATATGGTTGCCATCAGGAGAATAGGCAACAGAGCTGATTGCATCATCATGTCCCTTGAATGGATCTGCCACACACTGACCAGTCCCTGCATTCCAAACCCTGATTGTCTTGTCCAAAGAGCCAGAGACAATATGGCTACCATCAGGTGAGTAGGCAATAGAGCAGACTCCATCATAATGTCCCTTGAATGGATCTGCCACACATTGACCAGTGCTTGCATTCCAAACCCTAATTGTCTTGTCCATAGAGCCAGAGACAATATGGCTGCCATCAGGTGAATAGGCAACAGAGCAGACTCCATCATCATGTCCCTTGAAGGGATCCATCATACACTGACCAGTGCTTGTATTCCAAACCCTGATAGTGTTGTCCCAAGAGCCAGAAACAATATGGCTACCATCAGGTGAATATGAAACAGACACAACTCCATGATGATGTCCCTTGAATGGATCTGCCATACACTGACCAGTGCTTGCATTCCAAATCCTGATGGTGTTGTCCCTTGAGCCAGAGACAATATGGCTACCATCAGGTGAATAGGCAACAGACAAGACTGCATGATCATGTCCTTTGAATGAATCTGCCACACAATGACCAGTGCTTGCATTCCAAACCCTGATAGTGTTGTCCAAAGAGCCAGAGACAATATGGCTGCCATCAGGTGAATAGGCAACAGACCAGACCCCATCATCAAGTCCCTTGAATGGATCTGCCACACATTGACCAGTGCTTGCATTCCAAACCCTGATGGTCTTGTCCTCAGAGCCAGAGATGATATGGCTGCCATCAGGTGAATAGGCAATAGAGAAGACTGCATGGTCATGTCCCTTGAATGGATCCACCACACACTGACCAGTGCTTGCATTCCAAACCCTGATGGTATTGTCAAAAGAGCCAGAGACAATATGGCTGCCATCAGGTGAATAAGCAACAGAGCTGACTGCATAATCATGCCCCTTGAATGGATCTGCCACACACTGGCCAGTGCTTGCATTCCAAACCCTAATTGTCTTGTCCTCTGAGCCAGTGACAACATAGTTGCCATCAGGTGAATAGGCAACAGAGTTGACTGCATGATCATGTCCCTTGAATGGATCTGCCACACATTGACCAGTGCTTACATTCCAAACCCTGATTGTCTTGTCCATAGAGCCAGAGGCAATATAGTTGCCATCAGGTGAATAGGCAACAGACAAGACTGCATGATCATGTCCCTGGAATGGATCTCCCATACACTGACCAGTCCTTGCATCCCAAATTCTGATGGTGTAGTCCCTTGAGCCAGAGACAATATGGCTGCCATCAGATGAATAGGCAACAGACAAGACTGCATCATCATGTCCCTTGAATGGATCAACCACACACAGACCAGTGCTTGCATTCCAAACCCTGATGGTGTTGTCTGAAGAGCCAGAGACAATATGGGTGCCATCAGGTGAATAGGCAACAGACAAGACACCATCATCATGTCCCTTAAATGGATCTGCCACACACTGACCAGTGCTGGCATTCCAAACCCTGATGGTGTTGTCCCAAGAGCCAGAGACAATATGGTTACCATCAGGTGAATAGTCAACACAGGTGATAGGAGATGTGTGACCATGCAATGTATGGATGTGTGCAGGCCAAGTAGTTGGGTGTCCTGAAGAGAACAACACATGCTTTTTCAAATACCCAGCCCAAAGCTGACAAAGTGGGGAATGTGTTGGTGTCTGGGGCATGGCTGATAGATAGAGATGTGGAGTGGATTCTCTCAGGACAGGGGCAAACACTTGGATGAATTGCACTGCCTCATATGCTAGATTGGCAGTCTCCTGGTCCTGATACCATCTTGTCAGTACTCTTCCTCTCCATTATCAATTCTCTTACTTTGCCTTTGGTCCATTCTCGAAGGGTAGTGCAAGACTTCAGGGCAGAAAGCACAGTAGGGGGACCTGGAGAGAGGGAGAGAAGGCTGATGGCTTCAAGCCAGTAGGGGAACTTTTCCTTGAAGAAGCTGTTCACTTCATCCAATAACTCCAGGGTAAACTCAGCATCTTTCAAGTGGTGTATCCAGTAGAGACATGAGTAGGCAAGATGGGGAGGGATGGCCAGGCTAACCCGGGCAGAGAAATTAGGGACATCTGCATTACGGACACGAGAGTCCTCTAGGCCACAGATGTTGAAGTGAAGCCTGGCTCGCATGCAAGCAAGTAATGCCTGCCCAAGGCGGAGGGAATGTTGAGGCTGGATGTGTATGTGGAATGTTTCACTGCGATCCTTGTCAAGTAAAAAGTCACGGAATGAGGTGTGGTGTGGACGGATTGGTTTCTCTTCATCAAGTGCCCCATCTAGCAATGGGGCCAGGGGTTCAATGACCTCTTGGATATTGAGCTCTGGGATGGAAAAAGCATGCAGGGCATTTATTGATAGGGGTTGGTAGAGGGAGAGTACAACGGCCATCACGTCTCGGAAGCAATCCTGTGCGGCATTTGATGGGAACTGTAGCTGGAGTATGGTTTGGTAGAGGTGATCGAGTGGATGGTAGGAACGAACACTGTTTGCTTGCACGAGGCTCTCGAACCGTTGACGGATGCTTTGACCCCGTGTGTGAATAATGTACCTGCAAGCAGTGGAAGCCCACTCAAAGAGTCGTTCCGAATGATGAACGAGTGTTTGGCACCATTCCTGGCGTGGAGAAATAGAATCGAGTCCACTAAGTTGATTACGAAGAGTGTGGAGAATGAATGCCTCGATATCCTTGTTCACTTCACACTCGGAGATGTCTTCCATCTTCGTATGTTTGGTTCGAGGAGAATGAGAAAGTTCAGTGAGGATGTCCATCTCAGGGCGAGCAGTAACGAGGAAACGGAGGTGAGGAGGGAAGGCGTTCTCGGCGAGCTTCGTGGCCATGGCGTGTAGAAGGTGCTCACGACTGGCTTGGTCACCAAGCTCGTCCAGGGCATCAATAACAATCACCAACGGCCCAATAGCCGTAAGGTCCTTCCAAGGGTTCACAATAAGATCGAGCTGGTCCATGGGTGATTGCGACTTGCAAAGCGAACGATTATCTTTCACGACTTGCCAGAGCGCGCACTTGAAGTTCCGATCGTGATCGCAGAGGTCACGTGCGATTGTACTGAAGACGTTCGTCGGATTGCGGAGCGCAGTATCAGTCTTTGAGAAGCAGTACGACGAGCCCAACCGTTGCTTCTCGTCATAATACTGGGCGATAGAGTGCGCCACAGCAGACTTGCCCGATCCGGCAGCGCCAGTGAGAAGGCACACCTGCGGGGCTTCGTCGTCGGGGTCGCTGAGCATCTTGCAAATTTCATCGAGCAAGGCGGTGCGGGTTCCGGGCAGACATTTCTTTTCTCGCTGAAACCTAGCACCATCCGCATACGGCAGTTCATTCAGGCTGATCATTTCCACCATACCCTGCGACGTTTCCGCTGTGTCACACATCCATCAACATCATTGGCACATCTCAGGAGGTCGAACATACCGATGCGGTTCGTAATAGTCATCATACGAACGACTGCGAATCCAGTGCGCACTGCGACTCCCTGCAATAGCGCCTTCGTCAGCTCCTCGAAAATTTTCTCGTAGCTTGTAATTGTTTCATCGATTTGAGATGTCAGGTGTTTTAGCGTTCGCCACGCTAGATTTGAAATAAGCACTCATTGTCAACTGAAAGTGAGTCGCCACGGACCGAAGCTATCCATGGTATAGGACTTAATGAAGTACCCGCACTCTGTCACTTGCTCGAGGAGATGAATGATAGCCTTGTCGTACTTGCCGATGTCCTTCATGAAATCGACTTCATCAATGAACAAAAAGGCCTTGCTCATCGAGTCCGATAAACGAACGACCCTGTCGTCGCGGTTCTTCTGCTTGATGAGCGCCTGAGTTCGCGGGGATCAGGTGACAAACTGAGAGCCAGGCATCAAACGACAGACCTTACTTGCAGCCGATATAACGGACCAAGCAATGGACGCATATGGGTGGATCTATGGGGCATGCAGACTGTAAATGGTCAGAGGCGGAATACCACGTACCGTAGCGATCCCAGCGATAATGTCGTTGAAACGCTCCATCTTCTGGAGTAAATCGTGCAGTATAGGGGACAATGAGTTTACGTTTGGTACGTTAGAGAGGACGTTCAAGATCTGAGTGGTGGTATCGACTCCAGATTGCATGGTGTCGACGAGTGTGGGGACAGTGAGAGAGCCTGCCACGATATTTGCCCCCGCGATGACGCCGGCAACTTGATCTCTTTCTGCGACGGCAAATGAGAACTTGATGGTTACACCAGAAAGACCGGCTTCGTTGGATTTAGAGGCAGTCTTGCGAACCGTGTCTTCGAACACTGGGAGTGAGAGCAAATCAGTAAGCATCACCTTCAAGGCGGTTCGATATGAATCGTACCGCCATTGTTCAACCTTCCGAAGATCCCGCGAACGGTATCAGCGATTTCTCCAACTTTCCGGTCCTTCCGGAGCCGGTGCTTTTGGTACACCTCGACGAACACTTTGGAACAATCATCCCCATGGCTGATCACGCTGCTAAGTACGCGAGAGAAAAGCAAATAGCGCACACATACAAATGAAAATATCTGTCCCAAGAGACTTTATTCTCGACTTCCTTGGTGATGTCTGTCTCCTGTGAGGTTTCTCCTACGGAAAGTGAGATGTAGAATCGCCTAGCGCATAGAAGTCTGCGGCGTGACTGTGTATGAAGTTCGATGTCTGAAAGAATGCCATGTCTGAATGACAGTAAGAAATACATCACCATAAAGCTCACTTTGAATAATGAACGGGATCGTCCTCGGGCTGGAACGAAGTTCAGAAACAACAAAACAGACGGAATATTTATCGAGATACGCACGATATGCCTTGGGCTGGATTGGTTGTGCTCATGATGTTATGAGTAGGTTTGGTGGATATACAAGAGGAAAAGGTAGGGTAGGATCCGAATTGGCTAGCTGTGAGACGGTAGGAGGCGAATAGGGCTGAGCTAGCGCGCGGTGACAGCAACCTGCAAAACTCTTGGCCGAATTTTTGATGCTTCGACTCAGGATTTTTGTTTACTATCCCCTACCCCCAGTTGGCACCTACCTCCAAATCGGCACCTCAGCAAAAACACAACATTCTCCCTTGTAAACCTTACCCGCCATGATTTTCGTACTATAACTACAAGCTCCAAGTTGAACGAATGAAAATAATGGTGTAGTTCTTGAGATCGCGAAAAGGGTTATTGTCACATTGGCGTCACTCGCCGAGCGTGTGCCGAAGCGGAGCTCAAACACGGTGGTCACGTCGGGGCGCGTCGGAACTCGACATGCATGCATGCATGAAGAAACTGAGATTATTTTGGCAGGTTGTCTGCCGGACGCTCAATGACCATGTCAATGGTTTACACAAACCACTCCATCAGTGCTGATCCCCTCGTTGTCCATGAACTGTCCCATCACAATGTCGCGTACTCTCGTTCCTTATGCTCTACCCATGCCTGATACCATCCCACTAATTGCCCATCCACTGTATCATGCTCATTCACATATTGATCACTACCAAAATAAGATTTACAGTCACGGGCAGGTGCCCTTTAATTAAATACAATACATACATTAAATTGTAGTCCTCATCGCCTTGAATCTCTCGTGGCTAGACGGGGTCTCAGTGAATCCAACAATGTGTGACGTGTTGTGACGTTCCTTCCAATTTGGGGGTGCCGATTTGGGTGTAGGCCAGTGGACACTGTTTCAGCACCCCGCCCATCCACGCTCTTCTTGTCCACATCTCTGGCACGCTCTTATTGGATCGTAACCAATCACTGGTGCTGCTCAAGCGCTTTCCATACTTTGCGCCGCCTACATACCTTTCCGTTTGTGCAGCAACACCACCAAGGAATCGACCGATGCCATGCACGAGCGGATGCGAATTGCTGGACTGGATGTGCGCCGAGAGGAACTGTGGACCAGCATCGGCGCACTGAGGGCGGTGCTGGATGAGCTGGGGGCGCACAATTAAGTCCGAGTCGCCGCTCGTCTGACTCTCCGTTCCACCACGCAAAACCTGGATTCAGACCGTATATGTTCCTCTCGAGGTTCGTCCTGGAAGAATGCACGGATGGCCAGGTAACAGAAAGGGTTGAATCCCCGTCGATGCTGCATGATGCCGTCGTCATCGGCCTCGCACCCGCCCTGCTTGATTACGCCCATCTGAACACTGCCTTCCGTATCGTCCTCGGCAAGCACCATCTTCGCGAAGAACCCCCACCCGGGTCCCGATCAACATCGGGCACACTGCCTCCATCCCTATCTCAGCCGCACCCACGCCGCCCCCCCACTCATCGCGCTCCACAAAGCACGTTATAACGAAGCCTCCGATCACGCCCTCTCCCTCGGCTCCGGCCCCTTCGTCACCGCCTTCGAGGACGCCACACAAACGCCCGCGATCATCGTCGGAAAGCCCACACGCGCGTTTTTCGAGGCCATACTACACGACCTGGAGCGCGATCTCGGTACCGATGCCACGCGGCGACTGGGTGACGTAGATGGACATACGCACCGCTGGACAGGGATCGCTGTCATTGGCGATGATGTGCTTGCCGATCTCGGCCAAGGCGCCATCGAACTCGGTTTGTGGCGTGTCCCAGGTGTGTCCCCACTAGCTGTTATTTCGTTCCTTGCTGACCCTGGATTGGCAGTGAAAACAGGTAAGTATCGCCTGGGGGACGAAGCGCGAAGTGACGCACTGCCACCAGACCAAGTTTGCGCCTCTTTCGCGGAGTTCGTCGAGCAGTTGATCGAGTGCCGCGCCGCAAAAAAACTTGAGTCTTCGAACTACTGACACCCATTCATGATCAATCAGTATATTTCATCATCGTAGGATGGCACACTAATGAGAGGACAACCTGAAGATGTGGAGTGGAAACAACGCAGGTTTAGGAAATAAAGCATGACTCGACAACGATTTCAGACCAAAGAAAATAAGGTCAGAACCAGATACAAGAAACTAGTCACTGACGTGTACATAGAGAAGGCGCTGACCGAATACCATATCCACAGTCCTCATCGTCTTGTTCGGTGCGGATGATCCCCAGGTGGAGTCCAGCCGTTCGAACTCGCCCATCATATGTTTGTAAAATGTCGACGCGATCTTATTCGCACTATCATCCACCGCTCACATCGTGCCAACCATTGACTTGAGTCCAAGAAACTAAGGTGGATCGCCTCGTCAGGACTCTGTTTATCACCAACTGTCGCATTTTAGGCAGAAAGATGCACAAATTCCAGACTCTGCAATTGACGACGGATCATCCGCTGAATTGTGAACCGTCCGTCATGCAGCCCGAACGTAGGCTCGAAGGGACCAGAATACCACGACACGCAAAGTGCGCCCACTCGCACTTGCCAAGTTCCCCGATGACCCTCGAGACGCAGGACTCCTCTCCCTGCATAAACGTCAACTGGTCTCGGCCTCGGTGCCATCAAACTCGGTCTGTCCTAGGTGCGCCCCTGATGCTGCTGCTTCATTTTTCGCTGATCTTGGATGGGCAGCGGAAGCGAGTAAGTATCGCCTGAGGGGCGACGAGACGCGCTGCCACAGAATCATATCTGCACCTCCCGCACCTCGTTCCACAGAGCTGTTGATCGAGTGTCGGAAGCGTTCATCTCGATTCACTTACATGGCCAACAGGGAACAGAGCGGATCACAAAGGTACGGAGTAAAGATTATAATTTAACATTGTGCAACCTCTTGGAGATATCGACCTGCCACACAGAAAAAGTTCGGTATAGTCCATGATAGCCCTGCTACAACAGCATCCCAAACGCAAACCTCCCAAAATAACCTTACTCGACGTAGCGGCCAACGACATTGTGTAGTTCGCCCCACTGCTTTTGGATGCAGTCGGGATCGCAGTAGCGATGAAGCTGTTCCATGCCGCGACGGTCGCCGATAGGAAGATGTAACTGGATGCGGTCGTAGCTTGCCCATAATAGATGGCCGCTTGGCTGGTCATGACTTCGCTTCCGAGCTCGGATGCTTCGCCACCGATGACGTTGACTGTTCCCGAGCTGGTATTGGTCACTAAGCCCATTTGATTGTTTCCAAAAATGAACTCTTTGGCAAGAGCGAGAGCCTAAAAGGAATGTCAACAAGAGAGAAGCAAGGAAGGAAAAATCCTGATAGAGATGGGATTGTTATATGCCAGGAGTGTCCGGCATTAGCAACAAGGACGTATGTGCAACCACGCTCTTGGTGGACGATGCCAGCGAACTCGCCCTCTCCATTGTACCACGGTGTCTGGGACTCGCGAGTGAAGCGTTAGATACAGCCAAAGGTCGTATTCTACACGGTGATATCAGTAAAGAGAGGAGTAAGAGAAAGTATCCATGTCTCACCTGGATAGCGACTGTATGCACCCAGTGGGGTGATAAGCACACGGAAACTTGAAGTCGAGTTGTCTCACCATGTCCAACAAGGTCAGATGTGCTGAACCCTGTACCGCTGAAGGCGACGAAAGGAGGCAAATTGTACAAAAGAACTGTGACGTACACCGGTTGGTCAATCCACACATAATCAGCAAGAGTGGACCATGCATACGGATTTTCAGCGACTGAATGAATTAGTCAAACGTGGATAGGACCTCTCTATGGAGCAGGTGTCAACACGATAGCCTCGATGGGCACCACACGTGTCAACACAACGATATCGTGAATACCAGACAAACGTGGCACATACCTCGAATAAGAGTCTGACCATACTGGAGACACCGGGACTATGAAGAACATGAGCTGAGCACACTATATATGCACATGAACTCACCCTCTATTTTGAAGCCAGATCCCCCAAGGTTCAGTACTATCGGCGGTAAACGACCCGCACGCCCAAAAGAAGAGTCTGTCGTTTGGGTGTGGGGAGACAAGGGCGTTTCTGTCACGGCAGAAGCCAGCAGGGACCCATAAACAGGTATACTCCCATGGACCATCCGGGCAGAGACGGCCGTGACTACGCTTCGTCGCTCTCAGCTTGCGACACTATGCTGGTCCATGGATCCCTATCCTTTGCCATCCCAGTGGATTTGACGAGCAACAGTCGCGCCAGGTTAACACGTGACGGAGTCATTTTCCTCTACGGCACCCAATCCGCTTCATTATCTTCAGACCATGGTTCATACAGTGACCAATGTCGTAACCACATGCATATATTGGTTTGCTCACCAGTTCATCCTCATCCTTCCCATGCCCGTCCACCCCCGCCAGCTCAATCTAGACACCGCCACAGCCCACAACATCGTACTCTTTGACTGCTTCACCGTTCACGGGCGACCCACTAGGGGAGACGTTGTCGTATTCCGGTAAAATGTCCATTCCGGCGTGCACATGTCCAATGCATCCCCAGCAACACTCAAAAAATGGTCAACGAGCGTACCTCGCTGAGGTGCATATACCAGAGGGATGCATTTGTGCCGAGGGCGACGGGTTGGTCGGCACCTTGGACAGCAACACGCTTGGACCCGTGCGTTGTGTCCACCGTTTTTGCCTCTGTGATAGCGTGACAGGTGCCGCTTGAATTGGCGGGCACGAAACTGGGCTGCCACGTCTGGTCGCTTCACAGAGTCGGTCCGTGGAACCCCAAGAAAAACCAGCATCAGTGAGGGCGTCTCAAGGGACCATGAATGGCGGGGAACTCTCAAATGAAAACGTGAATGGAAGGCCCGTGCATTTTTCTGACCCCCACACACCAGATTTTTCTTTCACGTGCACTCTACCATCGTCACGTTTGCCATCTTGGACAGTACGTGCTTCGGCGGTGTTCTAGCGCCACTCTCACTGCTGATTGGAATGCACCGGTGCTGTTTCAAATGATGTCGCAAGTCAGACGTACGAGTATACCATGTCGCTCGGAATCCCATTCATTACTATCTGACCGGGGGATGTTAGATGGATTTCATCTTCGAATCATTTCTGATGGTAGCACAAACCTATATAGACCCTGCTGAGATACCACACACACCTCATCCTCATTGAAGACAGTACAGGCATATGGATGTATATTCCAACTAACAATTTGCCAATGAAGATCCCACCACTGCTGTGTCATGACTGCATCCATAGTGTTGGGTCACTGGGCTGTGGACCTGCCACAAGCAATCTTATTTGTGTATCTGAGGACATTCAGACAGTGGAAAAAATGGTTGTAGGAGGCCAAGAAAATGAATGAAATGTATTCAAACATTTTGTACTCTCTTGAGACATCAATGTATATACTAGTAGAAGGATTGGCAACACAGATGAAGTCATGTTATAATATCACCACACAATCTAGCACAAGTAAAAAGAGCAGCAAACAAGCATATTGGCAGGGAAGGTGATGCCATGAACAAAGAACTACTAGGAACTCCAGCAAGCAGCCCAAGATGCTCCAAATAAAGAGAGATCAACATTGGCTTGATAAACTTGATTTGAACATATAGCTAAAGAACAGATAGGAAGATAGGAACTGTCATTCCAAGGAGCTATCCAGCCATATAAAGTGAAAGGAGAGGATAAAATCCAGGAATTTGCATGGTATAATTTACCACACAAGGAAATGTTGTGAATACTCCAGACTGTTGGAATTACTTTGATTACCTACGCATTTTCATTTACCTAAGCACTAGTACATCGCACCATAGTTTACCTATAGTTCCTTAGTGACTACAGAGTATTCAACAGGTGTGTACTTACTTATTACCAATATAATAGTGACTACAGAGTATTCAACACAGAACTTAAGAGAGTCAGATGCAGTTACAATATGATTGCCATCAGGTGAGTAGGCAACAGACAAGACTGGATCATCATGTCCCTTAAAAGGACCAGCCATACACTGACCAGTTCTTGCATTCCAAACCTTGATGGTCTTGTCCTGAGAGCCAGAGACAATATGGCTGCCATCAGGTGAATATGCAACAGACAAGACACCATCATCATGTCCCTTGAATGGATCTGCCATACACTGACCAGTTCTTGCATTCCAAACCTTGATGGTCTTGTCCCAAGAGCCAGAGACAATATGGCTGCCATCAGGTGAATAGGCAACAGACATGACTCCATCATCATGTCCCTTGAATGGATCTGCCACACACTGACCAGTTCTTGCATTCCAAACCTTGATGGTGTTGTCCAAAGAGCCAGAGACAATATGGCTGCCATCAGGTAAATAGGCAACAGAGAAGACTCCATCATCATGTCCCTTGAATGGATCTGCCATACACTGGCCAGTGCTTGCATTCCAAACTCTGATGGTCTTGTCCCAAGAGCCAGAGACAATATGGCTGCCATCAGGTGAGTAGGTAACAGACAAGACTGGATCATTATGTCCTTTGAATGGGTCTGCCACACACTGACCAGTTCTTGAATTCCAAACCCTGATGGTCTTGTCCCTTGAGCCAGAGACAATATGGTCACCATCAGGTGAATAGGCAACAGACATGACTCTATCATCATGTCCCTTGAATGGATCTGCCACACACTGACCAGTGCTTGCATTCCAAACCCTGATGGTGTTGTCCAAAGC
>JBBPTY010000751.1:0-13875 GCA_038094335.1 Tylopilus aff. striatulus | reverse complement strand
TTGACCGATGCGACTGACTCGGGCGTGACACTCTTGACTCGGGGCATCGCTGGGCTCGACCAGGGACCTGTGAATGAAAAGCTGGGGACTAGGGGTTTGTAACCGTAGAGAGCTTCTTGCTCCTACAACGGTGCCATCGTCCTTGCCAAGGACCCTTTCTTCCATGCCCGCGTTAAACATATCGATGTTCGTTATATGTTCATTCGCAAGTGCGTTGCTTTTGGGCAACTTACTCTTCATCGTGTTCCTTCCTCTGACAATCTTGCGGACATATTCACAAAACCTCTTCCTCGTCCTTCTTTCGAACGTCTCCATTCCCTTCTGGGCGTGCTTCCGTCTCCAATGTGAGGGGGAGTAACTACCCACATCATTCATTCAATAACTTACTCTTCTTTTCCTTTCGTCATTTTCATGCTTTTCTCGTCGAGGGGGAGTGTTGGCGCATGCTACGTATGATGCCGAGATAGCATTCCAACTCACTCATTACTTAAATGCCTGCTATCTTCCCACCCGCTCTTTTCCTCACCTCTTTGGTGAGACTTAGAGCGGGTACGTGTTCATCACCACTTTCCATCCTGCCGTACATTAATCAACTACCTAGCTTATCTGTGTTTAGGTAGTTATCTAATCAACCTCTTTGGTGAGACTTAGAGCGGCTTATCTGTGTCTAGCTCCAACACTAATTGATCAATAGGCCAGGTGGCCTGTGTCAATTAGAATGAAGGAATCACTTGCAACTGAGTAAAACACCACAGCTTGTTAAAATTCCTGGGTGGTGATAGAGACAGGACACTGTTATAATGGATGAGCAGAGACAACCTAAGTTGCCATCCACATCCATATGGTGCCCCAAGTTGAAGAAATGGCTTTCAAAGGACATGCTTGTTAGAAAGTTGTAGTCAGTGAGAATGTAACTTGCTGGTGAGGTGCAATGGAGCAATGGCAATTATCTGCAATAATGGACAAGATGCAATGATACAACAAGTAACTACAAAAGGAAAGGTACTATATAGTTCTTATGTAAGTGGTATCATAGCAAAATGATTCTAATTCTACAATGCTGGTTGTATATTGCATCCTAGTAAATTTATGATTCTGGAGTGCCTCTGCTACTCAATTGGCCTTAGTAAAAGGCTCACACATCTGTTAATGCATGTGCAGTTCTGACAGCCTTCATCCATCTTGGCTATAAATTCAGCACTGCATTCCTATCTATCTGATCAAAACATAATATAAGGCATTACAAGGCAGGTAAAAGCCAAAATAAAACATAGTTTGAAATTACATCTCATGGTGCCCTACCTTGTGATCAACTCCCAGTTGACAACTCAATTATACAACTGGTGTCAACTTGAGCCAGCATCTAGCCCTAGCACAAGCACAAGGCATATTGTGAAAAGAGGGTAAAAACCTACAATCCACTTGTATGATCTGCAGTCATGTTTCATGTAGTTCATGCCCACACTTGTAACCAATTTTAGTTGACTGCTTGGCCAGGTGCCTATGATCAACCAGCATGGGGAAAAAACTCTCTAGTGAATGATGTATAGCTAGAGGGAAAAGTAAATGCAAATGGCACAATTGAAGTCACACCTTGTTGCTCTTGCCTTGAGTCCTTGACATCAACTGATGACAAGGCTAAGCAGCTGTTGTTGACAGGTGTTACAGAAAGACTTAAAAGTAATCCCTACTTCTGAAAATCAAGACTAAATGACAATTTCATGTTGACAGTATATCAACTCTGTCACAAAGTTGTTCACTGCATTGCTTGAGTGTTTTTTGCAGGTTGATCTTTGTTGTTCATGTTTTTCAAGCCTCAAAGAATTACTGACAAGAAAAGAAAATAAGGGTGACAATTGCAGTGTCCTTCCAAGCTGCATGAGCTGAGTTCACATGCATTTTTGCATTGACCCATCAATTTCCAGAACTGGAACTAAGATGGGTGGACAAGCCTCAAGACACTGCCCACTTACTAGCAACAAAACTACCATGAAAAATGAAGGTTAAAATCAAACAGCTCACTTTTGAAACTCAAACTCACTCAGGTTGGGCTTCGGTTGTTTAGTAATTCAAGTTTAACAGTCACAGTCACAGTGCCAGCCATTGGCAGGCTTATATAACCCAATAGTAACATGCATACCATTTGAAGTCTTAGATCCATTGGGCTGGCAAGTCGATGTGAGCGTACAGCCGGATAGGTTTGGGTCTATGAAGTGCCGAGAGGCGATAATCATTCGAGAGAAGACCCAAGGTTTACAGCAGCACTATAATTGACACATAAAAAAGAGAGCCGGCCGACAGCAACACAGCGATAACGATAGGAGCCACGAAAAATACAGGGTTACTTGGTGCTTTGACAGTTCGAAGTTATACTTTGACCTTCTTGGCGTCGGTCTCTTCGTCGCCCTCGTCATCATCTTCCTCGAGTTCTTCCGCACCTCGTTTTGAGCCTAAAGCAATAGGATATTCCGCCGTGCCTTCATCTTCACCTTGGTATTCGTCGTCGTCGTCCTCTTCGTAGTCCTCTTCGTCGGCCACAATAGTGCCATTTTGCTGTGAACAACCTTATATTCAACGCCGTGCGTGCATGAAATAATAGAGGAGCGTACTTTTCCGAGGAGTAGCGCAGTCATCTAAATAGACTGTAAGGGTCATTTTGTGGGAGCAAGGATGGGCGTACACTTTCTGACGTAGCGTGTCCTTGGTCGACCTGGTCGTCTTCATCGTCTTCGTCCTCCTCGTCCTCTGCCGGTTGATAAGGGTCGGCGTCCTCTTCGGCCTATGGCCCGGAGGTTAGCAGGCTGCGCGCTTGGACGAAGAGGTGCACGGCCGTACCTCGAATTCATAAATGTCGCTCTCTTCATCTTCGTCCTCGTCGAGTTCCTCTTCCTCGTGTTGAGTGAGGGTAGGTTCAAGCGTGGGTTCGGTGGCCATTTCGAATCGGTTTTGAGGGGGGGATAGCGGTATGGGGGAGGGGTAGTGTGAGAAGCGGTGGGGCAGGGATGGAAGGGGCCGACTAAGAACGGTGGTTAAACGGGCGGGGGGTTGAAAATTAGCGAGGGATCACGGCAAACAAAAGTGCCAGTAAATGAAGTCGAGAAGGGAGTGATGGTCAGCTATGGTCGCCTGACACAAGCTGGCAACGTGACCTAAACTTGGGGGATGGCTAGAGTAAGCGTTTCGGGGTGGTCTGTACTGAGGGAAGAAAGGAGCGTCAGAATGAGGCATGACAACGAAATAGGAAGTACTCACAGATCGGCTGGCGAATTGCGAGGACGAACGTTGGTATGACCTGCCATATTCAAACTTATGGATTTCTCGTAGGAGGAGAGGGAGCGATGCCTCTTATGGATGGATGGGGGGTCGAGAGTGGCGGGTAGTGCCGTCCGGGGGTTGCCGGCGTCCCTCAGACGGTAACGTCGACGTCGACCGTGGGGAGGCCAGTCGCCGGTAAGAGCAGAGGTTTCCAGTTGATGCTGAGAGCCGCGCTTTTTATTTCGACCTAGGCACATCTTTTTGATGCAGGAGGGCTGCTCTCCCTGCGAGGCTATGTTTCCCCATGAGGGGATACGCCCAAACCCGGTCGCTGGGCTTTCGTGCCCTACATTCGTTTGGAACCTTGCTGACCACGCATTTGCTCATTGATAAGAGCGAATCGCCATGACCCTAGTTGATCATTAACATTGGTAAGGTCCCAGGAGTGTCACGATCGTGCTTGACCTCAAACGCTGATAATGAGCCATTGTGGAGCGGATATTTTCCCTCGGGTATTTCCGAGCACCATACCGTCGAAGCGAGGTGCTAGCTCTTATTGAGATGGTTGGGCTCACTGATATGATGAGATGTCGGGTGTCGTGTTGATGCGATGTCTCTTGTCTGATTATCGCGAGGCCCGTCATTAGAACTAACTGCTAGTGGAGAAGTGCACTGCCGTGTCCGCTCCTGGCGGTTCAAGAACGGGGAATTGCGCAACCCTGATACACGGAAAGCAGAGACCGCCAAAACGGCGCTTCGTCGTTCTTCTCAGGTTCATTACGTGTGGACGAGCGAACGAGCGAGCTTGTCCTAACAACCCGTCCACATCGTCCAAGTTTCGTCCCGTCCAGTTTCTATTTGCGGGCGAGACGCACCATAAGCTGAGCCTCGAGGCAGGGAGCGACGGCTGATCTCCATCTGCTCGTGACTCTCACGCGCCTACCGCACCCCCACCAATCTTTCTTCCTCTCTTTCTTCTTCCTCCCTCCTCAGCCCGCGACAAGTCCGACACTTTCACTCGCCCCGCGAGAAATACGGCCCATTTATCTCCCCAACTTCTCGCATGCATAGTGCCTCCGCCACTCACCAACACCGCCATTTCTCCAAGCAAAACCTCAAAGCCATACTCGGTTTCGGTCCTTTTTCTTTCAAAGACGTGAATCCAATCCGCGGTCGCACCTCCCTCGACACCTATCATCCCCGTGATCCCTCCTCCAGAGCAAGCGTCGACAACAGCTCGAGGTCTCACCAGCTCGACCGCAAATCGAGAGAACGTTCCAGCATCGCCGACCTCTCTTTTTTCGAGTCACACAACTCCTCCCCTCACATCCACCACGCCCCTCACATAACTTCCGTCCGCAGTATGAAGAGCCTAGACGCCGCTCGTTCTCGGTCCACGCGAAGACCTCCCGTTCGCATCGATGCTCAGGAAGGCCCCTGGAGCATCAGCGTCGCAGAGACACCTCATGATGCCCGCTCCTACTCTATTTACATAAAGAGTGAGTCGCATCCTTCCACCCGCCCTTTCCCCACACGCACTGGTCGTACATGTTCTCGTTATCGTCTCATTGAGTCGCATCCATGTCGCTTCCGAGCGCATCGGTGCCCTCTCTATACCTCCTCTTCACGCTCCTGGCCATCTTCATTTGGTCATTCGTTATCCGTCACTCCTTTTTTCCTCTCGCTCGTGTCATCTCCCCTCCTTTCACCATCGCTAACACCGCCGCTCTTTCCATAGCACCAACTCACAATCTCACCCTCACTCGCACAGCCACAGAGGTCGTCGAGTTGCATGCGAAACTCAACGACTCTGATGACGTATCCAAACTTCCAAAGTTGCCGATTGACATCGCGTCGCTCCCCCCGCAGCCTGCGAAGCGCAAATCCACGTTCCTGAATACCCTGTCGCGTCTCGCCTCACCCTCCTCCAATAAAGTTAGTCGCCAGATGTCTGTGCGAGTTCCCAATAGCCCAACCTTTGGTCCCTTGACCGCTGATCCTATAACCTCCCCTTCCCAAGAGATTGGTGACCCCTTCACGACTGCCTCTGCCTCATCCGCTAGCATAATCTCCGCTGGAAAATCTACCAACACCACCATGACCGCGCTGGCTGCGTATCTGACCACTATATCCAACGATCCAACCCTCAGACAGGCTCGTGTCTGGAAACGTTTCGTTCGTGTCGGTACCGACGATCTACAGAGTGTGCGTGCCGAGCGGGCAATCAAACGTGTACGCTCCGACCTCGCTGCACACATCAGCTCAAAGGCCGGCGTGTCAGCGCTCCCCAGCTCGACCAACGTCAGCTCGTCAAATTTCAGCGAGATCGTGGACGGCGTAGAGAGCATAAATGACACGATCGAGGGAGAGGCTGTGTCAAACGAACTGGCTAGAGAGGCGGACATTAAAGAGGAAGAGGAGGAAATCGAGGTTGCCGACCCTCCGCCGCAGTCGGTGGAAGAGCATGTGCAGGTCATCGAAATAGCAAGATCCGATGATGGCATTCCTGATATGCCGTCAGCGGGCGACCCAAAGGTCACTCCAGAATGCATCGGTACGAATGCCGTTACGAATGGTGCTGTCGAAGAGGATACCACGTTGCCTACTCCAGTTGCCGACGCCCCGACATCGCGAGTTCCCCGCTCGCATTCGGCCGGTCCAGATAGTGTTCGCAGACCTTCGCGGGTGTGCACCTCGCCGACAACGCAAGATGGTACATCGTCGGCTACGGGTGATGAATCATCGATCTCTACTACCGCTCGTGGTGCGCGCAAGAAACGTTCCCTATCAACCGATCCAAGTCGTAAGAAGAAAGCGCAACGGAAGGTAGTCGTTGATGACTTTGAGATGATGCGTGTCCTCGGAAAGGGTTGCGCGGGCAAAGTCCTCCTGGTGCGACATAAGATGAGCTCGGACCTGTATGCTCTCAAGGCCATCACCAAGCGACACGTCTTGGCACACCAAGAGCTCCAGCATACATTGACCGAACAAGCTGTCCTGAAACGTATGGCGAAGGAGGCCAAGGACCCGTTTGTGGTCAAACTCTGGTGGAGTTTCCACGACAAGGAGAATTTGTTCTTGGTCATGGTCAGTTAGCGTCTCTTTCATACGGCCATTGATAGCAATGTAATTGACGCCACCCCTTTTAATTTCCATAGGACTTCCACCCTGGCGGTGACCTTGCCACGCAGCTCGCCCGTTGGGGTAGGCTGGGCCGCGACCGCGCACGATTCTACGCCGCGGAGATTGTCGAGGGTGTAGAAGGCCTCCACATGGCTGGTGTCATTTACCGTGACCTCAAGCCAGAAAACATCCTGATTGGGGCTGACGGACACATTGTCTTGACGGACTTCGGTCTCTCGAAAGAGTTTCCCCGCCGGGCAGTGCCCAGTACAGCACCGCCCACCCCTTCTGGGACTCGCGGAGAATTCCATTCTGGCCCTGGCATCGAAACCACGACTCCACCTTGGATGAAGGGCGAGAAGGATCAAGATCTCTCCCCAGGTTGGTCAGGTCAGAGTGTCCCGGCTGACACCACGACCACGTTTTGCGGTACAGCAGAATACCTTGCCCCTGAGGTCATACAGGGTCTGCCATACAGCTATGAAGTTGACTGGTGGAGCTTTGGCACGATGCTATACGAAATGTTGACAGGAATCGTACGTCAATCAACTCGTGCTTCCTTGCCTGTATGAGAGCTGACGTCGATGCCACAGACGCCTTTTTGGGCAAATAACCATTCGGATATGTACGTCAGGGTGTTGCAAGATGAATTGCAGTTCCCTGAGGACAGGGCAATGGACCAAGATACGAAGAGTTTGATACGGGGTGTAAGTGAACTTCCCTCGCGGATGGTATTGATCCCTTATATGTGTTTCCTGTAGCTGCTTCAACGAAATCCTGCATTAAGGATATGCGAACCACGGATCAAGCGGCACCCTTATTTCTCCATGATGTGAGTAGAAGGACGGTACATGTTAGGTTCTGCTCGTGTTTGACACTATCCATTTTAGCGATTGGTCACACGTGTACTATAAACGCTACATACGTGAGGCATCCCTATTGATTTCGCTCAAGTTTGCTTGCTGACACCCGCCCCTGTCTCTCTTCTTCTCAACTAGCCCCCTATATCCCCCCCATCGACCCTTCTAATGCTAGTGATACCCAGAACTTTGATGACACCTTCCTGGATATGGAGCCGGTGATAGATGATCCCAATGATCAGGATCAAGCAGATACCGATCCTGATCGTGATCATACCGACGGTGAAACCGCAGACGGCGAGGATGCATACCCAACGCCTTCCCACTCACGCAGCCCATCGGTGCACCCAGATGAGAATACCGTGGACGTATTTGATGGCTACTCTTTCAAGGGCCGGCACTCGGTCGTGATGGACGACGGGGACGAAGATGACTCCGAGGATTCGGGAGAGGAGGGCATAGATGAAGAAAACATTCCAGAGGCGCTAGCTGATATTCTGGATAGTCCTGCTCAACCTTCTCTGGAGGAGCCAGAGGTTGTCACGGCGTCCCCAACTCATGAAGAGCATCCGGCGGAGCCTGAACCTAAGACACCTGAAGCACGTCCTCAGATACTTATGGAGGAAGCGCCAGAGCCAGAAAAAGTCGCAACCGTTGTCGAGCCAGCACCACCCGCCGATCTTTCGGCGATACCCCAAACGGAATCTCATGCTCAGGATGTTTCAGCAGAGCCCACGGAAACCGCTCCTCCTTTGCCTGCCAAAGATTCGAAGCCCAAGGTCACGAAAGCTCCCGTCAACGCCAAGGCCACCACTGCTCGGACTACTCGTGGCCGCCGCGAGAAATCTGGCGTTCCTGCTTTGGACCGCTTCCTCTCCGATGGTCCCGAAGAAGACGGCGACACGACGGAGAAGGAAGACGATGACTGGGACATCATCGAAGCCGACGGTGAGGATCGTAATGGCACCAAGGGCACGAGTCTGTTCGCTCGTGGGGTCGTGGACCGGTATAGATTGGCCGTGTTCCGCAAAGCGTCCACACCATCTCAGCGCATCATTGGACGCTCCGTCTCAGGTCTCTCAACAGATCTGCAGGGGGTGGAGCTCGGGGATTCACCCAGTCCCTCAGAAAAGCGTCGGGGTCGTGCGCCCGGTCTCAAATTCCGAAAGACACCCCAATTCCTCAAAGGCAAATCACCGCCTTCGTCTTTCTCCGCCAAGAGCACGTCGACGATTAAGACATCCCCGTCGAACGCCGCGACTAGCGCGACCGTTTCTTCTATTTCGAGCCACGGTCTACTGACGCCATCCGTATCGGCCGCGAGTACCCTCCCCTCGTTAAGGTCAAAGGAATCTGCCATGTCTGTCGGCGATCAGAGTCAATCATCCGATCAGTCCAACGGTGAGACCGCCGAGCACATCTCGCACCCGACATCTCCCGGAGCGCCCAAACACACGTCTCATCACCCAGAGAAACACAGGAGCAGGAAGCTGAAGAAGTACAAGGAGAACGCCGAAAAGATGCTCTCGCTCTTTGCTTCGCAGCGCTAGTCTCTTCTCGTCCTCCAGTGTCGGGGGCTGGCTCCTCGGCATAAACGCCACATTTTCCCGTGCATAATCGAGCGTAAGCTTCATCTCTGCGCTCGTTGCCCCTCATAATAATCTCTATGCATCACCCATTACTTACCCGCAATTTACCTCTCTTTTGTTCAACATTTCACTCGTCGCTTGTTTCTCCGTGGATTTGCTGCGCTAGATGTCGTGGCCCTATTTCTTCTAAGGACGACAAGGGCGCCTTTGCTTTGGGTCAATAATACGTATTTCCTGTCACTACATGGTTTGTTCCTTTTTGTGCATCGCTGTTTTTGCTTAGTCGTCCCACCCCCAACTCTTGCGCATCCGACAACAACAATCCTTTATTTTCTTTCCCCCCTGTCTTTCTCTCTTAGACACACCTACGCGATTCAAAATCCAACTTAATATTCTTTTGATGCCACCATCGTCCCATTGTTTCCCTACACTCTTTTCTCTATATTTCCTTTTTGCGACAAGAAATAAAGAAAATAACGTGCGTATGATAATATAATATTTCAACGAAATTGTCCCTTTACCCAGTCCGTGTCCGTGTCTGAACAAGCTTGTGACACGTCGTGCGATAGAATTCCAACCCGACAGAGAAGAAAAACGCGACGCAGTCTAAACCTTACTAACATACATACCGCCGTCGTCGCCGCGGCGCGCTGTCTTCTTCCAAGACGTCGTTCTACCGAATCACCTTGAGAAACACGTTCTCCAATGTCGCCTTTTCGACGTGCGTAGGCAAGGCATGGAAGAGCTGTACGAGGGACATGCCGTCGGCGATGGGCACCTCGAACCGCGTCGCGACGTCGTCGGCGAGGCTGGCGCCGGGGATGTGGCTCATGAGGACTTCGGGCGCGGAGGGCGTCTTCTCGGGTCGGGCAGGACACGTGAATAGCCCGAGACCGTAGAATTGGTCGGTGACGGCAGCAAAGATGATGATGACGATCGTGGCGATGAGGACGCCAATGATAGAGTCCCAGAGCAGATGTCCCAGCCAGAGACCAACCGGATCGGAGAGGCCATTCGGCAGCTGCCATGGCTTGTACAGACGATCGGCGTTCCCTAGACACATACAACGAGAAGAACGCGGGGTACACGGCCTGGGAAGTAAGTCCATGTGTGCTCAACAGCCGGATGCAGGGACCTTACCATGGCAGCCCCAAAGAATGCGACCCATTTCAAGTCTACAAGCGTCCCCCCCCGAAATCGCTGGGAAGCTTGCGTAGTTTGCCATGATGAGGCTTGGGGTGTCTGCCGAGTTGCCCAACGCGTTCAGCGCTCGATTGTATAGGATGTTGGTGGCCAGGTTCAGCATTACCGAACCTGCCAAACCTGGAGGAGTGGCACCCCAAGTGATCAATGCATCGCCAGTCTCCACGTCGATCGATATCCCACCCATGGGGATGTTGAGGTAGCCTTGTTGAATCGTCGAGATAAACGTGGCATTGTTAGGGAGGTCTTCCGCCAACAAAGACAGGGTCGATCGACCTAGCGTTGCCGTAATGTTCGGCGGTGATTCCAGGATGCGAGCAGGTGCATGGAAGCCGATGGACGAGTCCGGCAGAAAGAGAGGAATGAGCGTCTCGTTCTTGAATGTGACCGTGCACGACGGTGTCTGGCCCGACAAGAAGAACAGGGGTATGCAGGCGCCACAAACGGCAACAAGAACGGCCAGCACGGGCCTACTTCTTCGCGCAATGAGCACCCGCTTGTAGAATATCGCCAATGCCTGGCCGAACGGCAATCGTGCACGACCGTCCGTCAAAGTAAGTGGAGGGGGAACGGGAATTACTGGTAGGCGATCTGGGATGTCCGGAACCGATCCAACCCCTGCCAGTGTAGAGTGCGTCGACTTTTCCGCACTGTCTGGCGTGTGCACGCAAAGTTCAGACTCCATTAAGTCGAGGAAGATATCTTCGATCGAAGTACTCAATACATCAACGGAAGCGATGTTTAGTTTCCTGTCCCTCTGTCGAGGAGCCGAAGCACCTTCTCCACTACGGCCGGATCCTTGGACTTAAGGTGGTACGCAGCATGAGTAGGAGACGAATAGGATAGTGTACATTGCGGCGTGACCTCTCTGACATGAGCTAGCACCTCCAAGGACGAACTCATAGGATCCTTTTCATCCAAGGCAGCAGAATCGAACATAGCTTGAATCCTGTAGCCTTGTCCGAGGTTTGTCTAGCAACCGGGGTGCCCTCAGCCACAAGCTTTCCAGGAGCAGCCAAGATTGCGATGTGGTCGGCAAGAAGGTCAGCTTCATCGAGGGAGTGAGTCGTGAACACAATGGCCCTGTCGTGCTTCACCGCAGTTAACGTTCTCCAGAGGGCGCGACGCGAAAGAGGATCGACGCCAGACGTGCATTCGTCAACGAGAACAATCTTCGAACCGCCGATAAGTCCAATAGCAAGCTGGAGCTTCCTCTTCTGTCCCCCAGAGAGCCTGTTAGCATTCGAGTGTATCTTCTTTCCAAGGTCACAATCACGTAGTAGTTGTCCGTAGTCACTGTCTTCGTTTGTAGAATGCGAGGAGTACTTGATAGCACGCCAAACCCTTCGGGTTTGGTGATATGTGAGGTCGGGAAAAAGCACGTTCTTCTGGGGCACAATTCCAACTTTGTGCCACGCGGAGGGTGTCTCACGCCACCCTCGAAAGTTATAGAACCGGAAGTACGCCCCAGGAGGTTTGCTATGATGGACAGCGAGGTCGACTTCCCAGCGCTGATGCACAGTGGTCAAAAGACCCACATTATTGGGTTGTGATAGACTCACCCGTTAGAGCCAAGCAAAACAAAGATGCCAGTCTTAGGGATAACCAACGAAAGGTCAGACACAGCGGTAACCGGGCCTTTTTCGCGACTAAACATAAACGGAGTGAAAGTCTTGCGAAGGTTCTTGATAGAAATAGCCATGCCACTAGGGTGCGAGGGGAGCTCCTCCTGCTTCTGCCTACGGTGACATGACCAGAACCTGTTTAGCGGTTCGCTTGCGTCGTACAAATGCCTCTCAAGTAGCACCCCCAAATAGGACCACAAAAATATGTCGACCTGAGAGGGGAACTAAGAACTGATGTAGTTGTACTTACAATGCATACAATCATGATGGGAAGAAGTGTGATGTGTCGGGCTTGAGAAGGTTTGTCGGTGAGAGATGTTTCTCGTAGCCACAAATTGCCCGAATGGCAAAGATGTAGAACCCAGGAGGGAATGCAAGGGTAAATATCGTAGCTGCCCCGGTACCAGCACAAGAAAATACCAGTGCAAGAATGGCGAATAGGATGGACAAAAATGTCGACACCACTGCGGCGAGTTGCGGGCTCTTCCCGAAGGGCGCAGCCACAAAGAACGTCCAACTAGCAAGAGACAGGCCTAGTAAGAGATGCACTACGAGAATTAAACCACCATTGGTCTCTGAAAAAATCTTGTAGTGCCATATCAACGCCACGATAACCCAAGCTGGAAGGTATGCAAGGGATCAGGTAGTTGATAGGCAATGCCAATATAGCAAATGAAGCTACCATGCGGGTGAGTACTGACGAATACACAAGTATGCGAAGCGTACAGGGCCAGTACAAGTACGGTTCTTATGCCCTCGATATAACCTGTAAAGATATGCGTATCGATGAGGGATTTCTACGAGCAATGAGCTGATTACTAACTCAGTCTCATGTTTGTCGATTGCTGTTCATTTGTTTCCTGAGTATACGGCCATTCCAGAGGAGTGGGGATCTATTTCCCCGTCCTGATAGCAATGAATGCCTGCAATGCAAGTTTCAGTATCAGGAGCGATGTGATGTACCAGCACACATTACCTCATCTATAGCTAGCTGAAGTGGAAGGATGCGGGTTTCGAAATCGCTCGTATGACTGTAGACGTCGACGTATACAAGACCGCCGTCAGTATTTATCGTACAATTGATTGGGGTGGTATCTGTGAGAGAGGTAGGCAGATAATTGAAAACCACGCCAGCGTAGCACTCTGAGAGGTGATTAAAGTTTTGTCTGCAGCTCGGGGAGATGTCTGCAGGACTGGGAATCTGTTTGATGATATTCATTGAACCCACGAGTTATGTGGGCTATGATGGTACTTGCTGATGGATTGCCGGTCCCGTTCGTCGCATCGGCCCATACAAGAGTGAGAGAACCGTCAAATTGGATGGTAAAGTTGTAAATTGGAGCAGGCGTCCTCATACCATACTGTATGCAAAGTCAGCAAGGGATAGGTTCGATGATAACAGACCCACATTGTTTAGCTTTTGGGGGAATGTCTGAGCAACAGCAAGAAAGACTGAAGGACAATTAAAGGGCGCTAGGAGCAGGGAGAAAGAGCCCACCTCCATAGGCAACAGGAAGTAAGAGACACCGTAGTAAATTCAGCTATGAAACAAAGTTAGCATGGGCAATAAGACCGGCGAGGTGTGTTGACAAGTTTGTGCCAGGACAGGACGATCCAATTCTTGATGAAGAGGGCCTCAAAGTTCATAATGAGCTGAGGGAAACATTCGATTGGCAGGGCAAGGCACAAATGGCATGGTGGTACGCTGTGGGAGAGGCGGCCCGAGGCTCACGAGTATAAGGGACTCCCTATTGGTAATTACGGCAACCGACGGAACTTGGTCGCAAGGCGGCGTGAGTTGGAACCTAACTGCGGATGGTATTTTTGTCCTGCTCGGCCAGCAACAGCCTTGCAATGCCAGACATGCCTAGAAACTCGTGTCAGACTTGTTATAATATCCACCGCCCCTTCCCGCAAGGCAGTAAATAGTAAACCAATCGGTTGCCGCCGACTCACCAGCGCCAACGAAACTTATTCTTTGCTGATATTCAGTGGAAGTCCTCTTGTTGACAATTGCAATGACAGTCACTCCTATCACCTCTTTTCCTGAATTTTTTGACATTGTACGTAGGGAGCATAAATACACATCCCTCGACGCTGATCCGAGCCCTCGCCAGATAAATAGTGACAAGGTCGTCTTCATCGACTTTTGGGCAGAGTGGTGTGGACCATGCAAGGCAATCAAGCCGGTGTACGAAGAACTAGCCAACGCCCACGGGG
>JBBPTY010000750.1:0-13878 GCA_038094335.1 Tylopilus aff. striatulus | reverse complement strand
GGCGCAATGTCTAGGGGTTCAAAGGATGAAGGAGGAGACCGACTGAAGTCGTCTTGCATGGGTACTATGGATTGAGGGAGTAGCCTCAAGGCAAGGACACAAGAAAGAGTGTACAATTGCGCAGATCAAGTGTAAAGAGTACAAACAGTAGAACCCTACTATATATAGGGTGTGGAGTGGTGCACAGACCCTGGGGCTATGTATAGTACACAAGACCAAATAGGAAAATGGGATATAGTCATACGATATGGACAACCAATGGGAAGTTGGACAACCTACAAGAATGACATAGCAACCAAAAATGGGAACGGAGTAAGACAAAGATAGGAAATAGAGGAATGACCTAGACCATGCACAAGGAGTATAGGGGAACAACTGTAACAGCAAAGGAATGGAGGACAACCAAGGAGGACAAGGGGATGTCAAGGTCAGGTTGGAGCACTGAGGGAGAGGCTAGGGGGCAAGGAACCTTGGTGTAGGACTTATGTGTCATGCTCTTGCTCAGGTCCAGTCCTTGTTTCAGAGGTAGGAGGTGTTACAGTTGGCTGTCCACCTTTGTGCCTCCTGCATTGCCCATCACTGCTTTGATCCATCTATTCATAAGTGCTATACAGTTTGTCTCTATGGACAATGCCTCCTTAGTCATTTCTTTTATAATGATGCAGTGTCCCCATAGCCCATATTTCCTTATTTATACCTTTCTGACCTGCCCTCAATTACCCTGTTTCACAATATATACTTGTCCCTCCATGTATGTAGTTTTCTCATGCTTGTTCTGTGCAATTGTATGCTTGACTTGCATCCTTACTCAGTGGCTTGAATCCCATTGTTCCAAGTAAGCAATTCCTAAGTCCTCAGTCATCTCTTCCCTCATCCCCTACTCTCCAGACACAGTGCCTCTTAGTGAGTGCCTCCTGGAGTTGTTACCCACAGGTCTCACATACTGTGTAACAGGAGGTGGAGATGAGTCCCCAAGGGGAAGCTCACTGGGAGAGAGGCACAAGAGGTAGAGAGGCAGTAGATACTGGGACAATGATTTGAATAACTAAGCTGAGGTACATCAGAGGAGTAGAGAGGCTTATATACAAAGTCTGGAGCAAAGTCCAAAAGAGGGAAAGTATGTACCATGAGATAAGAGAAAGGGATGAAGTTCAAAGTAGGATTCATAGGGTTAAGCAAGAAATGCTATAGACTGAGTATGCTATGCTGTAGGACAACAAAAATATATCTTGTGGCAGAACTCCAAGGAAGCACCTTAGTGCAAGCAGGGAAAAGAAAAGAGAAGAAGGGGCAAGTTAACATCCCAAAGGTTTCCAATTGAGTTATTTCTGCAATTGTAGCCTTAACAAGGGAGGGCTGACCAACCTGAGTAAAGAGAAAATGAGTCCAAGCAACTCCAAGTGCAACTGCACAGAAATAGGGGCTGTTAAGCTGGGTGAAGTACCAGCCAGACACAAGAAGAGAGAAGAAAGATGATAGATAAAAGACCTATGGTGGTCACTTACTCTGGAGCTTCCCCAGACACTCACTGGTGGTCTCTTCTAAGTGGGAAAAGCTTTTTATTAGGTACTGTGTACATGACTTTATAGTCCAGGCATACCCAAGACTATACAAGAGGAACTAAAAAAAATGCTGCTGCCCAGTCCAATGGCCAGGGTCAGCTGTGTAGGTAAGGAAGTACTACTAACACTACAAAATGTGGGTAGCAGTGTGGTCCAAAGTCCAATAGATTTGTCCAAGCAACACCATGTGCACAGCCACACAGCTACTGCTGCTGGGTCTCAGACAATCCTACTTGGATGGTCTAAGCACTTGGACTTGAGTCATACTTGCCCATCCATGTCTACTAATGTGAAAGAATGTGAATATCAACTGAAACTTACTTCAAGTGAACTGAAAATGATCAGGCCATACTTGGCTGGTGATACTTGACCAACACAACTTGCTCAGGCAGGACACTCTTGACTCAGGGCATCACTGGGCTTATCCAGGGACCTGTGAATGAAAAACTGGGAACCAGGGGTTTGTAACTGTAGAGAGCTCCTTGCTCCTACAATGTAATGAATAACCCTATGAATAATGAACAAGCAAAAGGGGGAGGTCTATAGGGTTCAGTGAGGGAAGTAGCTGGTAGCCAGAGGGCTTGCAAGATGAAGGAAGTCAGATTATCTACAAGGAGGAGGTTTGGAGGAGGAAATGCTGGCAAGGCTATGAACAGAGTCAGAGGGAGTTGGATTTTGTCTAGGAGGTGGACCAAAGTCCAGAGGACACAGGGGGGTTGGGTGGAGACCTCTTGAGGAGGTACCAGAGGGGTATGGAGGAGATGGACAGAGATAGGTTCAGAGATGATGGGGGTTCATGGGAATGCCTGGGTAAAGCACTATAGGGTTCAGAGTTGTTAGGGGAAAGGTAGGAGGGCCCAAGGGGGACTCAGAGAGGGATAGGATTGGAGTATGGGGTGATGAAGGGGTAGTTTGGTACAGATATGACACTATCCCTTATTCTCTTGACCACTGCCCTCCCATTTAAACAGATCTCCATAGATCTGATCACTGACTTACCCCCCTCCTGAGGACATGACTCATTAATGGTCATGGTCAACCATGGTCTTACAAAGGGGGTAATTCTCATCCCTTGTTCTAAAACTATTGATGCTGCTGGAGTCACCCTAGCCTTCTTTGATCATGTATTCAAACACTTTGGACTCCATGACACCATGATCTTAGGTAGAGGACCCCAATTCACATCTGCCTTCACCATAGAACTGGCCAGGATCCTTAACTATGATGTCTGCCTTTCCACCACCTATCACCCACAAACTGACAGACAAACCAAATGGACCAATCAAGAGGTTGAAACATACCTTTGGATCTTCTGTGCAAATTGTTAATGCATGCTTTTGTATGACATCAGCATTCCATGTTGAATAGTACCTATACCTATGTTCATTTTCCCACCCACTCTTTCCTCACCCATTTGGTGAGACACAGGGCAGGTGAGTATTTTACTACTATTCTTCATCCTGTCATATGTTAATGTCCTACCTAGCTGATCAGTGTCTAGCTTTAATAGGTTATGAGCCCTGTGGCACACTTTTAGTGTGCCCAGAACCACTAGTACACATATCAAAATCAGTCTACCCACCAACCATCATGCACCTTACATGTGTGACTGAACCTGCTATTTGTGGAATCTGTTTGAAAATGACACCTCTATTGCTTGATTGGGTGACTCTGCACTCTCAGGGATATATATACACATCAGGACATCTAGGCATTCATCCTCACCCCTTCTCCTTGTTCCCCCATCATCTCACATATGATAACCAGCAGACAACCCTTCACATGCCACCAAAACATAAGCATACCATCATGGCCAGTGAGAGCCCATCCCCAACATCTGATGATCCATCACTGACAATCCTGTCAAGGCTATTCCCCACCACTTCCATTGCCACTGGCTCCAGAGCTGTTACAGTCAACTACTCCCTCTCATTAGGTCTGCTCTTGTATCTTATCATTGGCTATGCCTGATCTATTTATATATCTATACATATTTGTTTCTACAAACATTGCCTCCTCTGCCTCTCTCTCTCACAATGAGCATGTATCCCCACTTTTCATACATATTTTCTTATTCACTCTCTGTTTACTTGCCCTTGAGTAGCTTATTTATTATAAGTATACACACCTCCATGTATGTAGTTTTCTCACACTTGTTCTATGCAATAACACATTCAACTTGTGTCCTTGACTTGTGGCCTCAGTCCCACAACTCTAAGTAAGCAAATCCTTAGTCCTCAGTTGTTTCTCCAGATGTTGTGCCTCTGCATGAGTGCCTCCTGGAGTTCTTGATCACAGGTTCTATGTTAAGCATAACAGCTGGGGACTGCTGGGGACCTGTAAACCAAAACCTCTCCAAATGCTCACTTGTAACCATAGTGAGCTGCAAGCTCCTACAATGATGTAGTATGATAAATGCCAGACCCACTCAAATCCCACTACCCCAGGGATATAACCCTACCAAAAATGACCAGCCAGTGAACCCTGAATTACAAACATGGCTCCAGACAGTCATTGGATCCCTACTATATATCATGCTTGGGACACAACCAGATATTGCATTCACAGTAACCCAACTAGTGAGATAAAGTATAAATTCTTCCCAAGAACATCTTAATAAGGCACTATATGTTGGAATTACTTGATTACCTACGCTTTTAGCTTACATAAGCACTACCTACATCGCACCTAGTCTACCTTTAGTTCCTTAGTGACTACAGAGTATTCAACACTATACATTGTAAGGTACCTTATAGGAACCAGAGATTACCATCTTATATACAATGGTAAAAGTGACAGAGGGTTAATTGGCTGCTCTGACTCTGATTGGGGCAATGACAAAGAAACCTCACACTCATAGTCAGGATTGTTATGATTTGTCCTCTATGACCAATCTTTTTCCTTTTACTTAGCTAACCCTTATCAATTACATTAGCAAATCTTACTCTTTTGGGCTTCACCTACTCCTTACCACTCAACTGGTACTATTCTTGATCTTCTTTCCCACAATCATATCTGAGGCCTCTCACAGTAATCACCATCATACTTCTTATCTTCTATTACATCTGACACTTCTTGATCCTTCTATTCTTGATCCCACATCTTCTTTTCTTCTATAACATTCTAATCAATAGTGATATCAATGCTTATCTTCTTATCCTCCAATTAGTGCATTCTTTCCTTACTTAGTCATGGTCTGTGCACACATCTTTTACATATATAAGAACCACACATGTAACCATAGTCCCCATCTTGAATATACTTGGGCTAGCACCACAAGTCTACTCTTACCATCTTATATCTTGCCTTGAGTATTACTCAGCCACTCTATCATTGAACTTGTAGAACAATATGTTCTTACTCCACTTTTATATCTTTTGTCAACTTTGCCTTAAGACCCAAGTCTATGTCATTGCCTACCTGGTGTAAACGTAACAAGAATATTTCCTTAAACTTGCAAATGCAGCATTTATGTGGAACTTGCACCTCCAAGAGGTAACAGCAAGGTCATCTACAGAAGCAGAATACATATTCATATCTGCTTGCTGTTCCCAAATCATTGGAGTCAAACAAATGTTCTTCAAACTGGAATATCAACTTGGCTCTATACCCTTATGTGGGGATAACCAAGGTTCTATCTTCCTGGCACAAAATCCAATAAGCCAGAAGAAGAACAGGCATATACACATTATATATCACTCTATTCACGATGCCATACAAGACAAAGACATTAAGTTGTTCTACATTGATGGAAATGAAAACCCAGCAGACATCTTTACTAAGAATCTCAGATATGTCAAGTTTGAACAATTTAGAACTCAATTAGGGCTTGTCATAAACACCTTCAAGCACTAAGGACATAGTCCAAATAGTGTTGCCAACACTTGATTTAATTACCAAGTAGGAGTGTTGTGTTTACACCTCCTATATAAGGCCCAGCCATTTGTTTGGTCATGCTTGCCCTGGGGCACATGAGGCATGAGTTCTGGTGTTCACTATATCACATTTTTCACAATTTTGGGTTTACTGTCCTTTTCAGGAAGGTTGGCACTGTGAGAAAATTGTGTCTAAAAACATACCCACCCTTGGTCAACATGTATCTCTTCAATGCCCACTCAGAATTCAACAGAAACAACACCAATCAACTCAGACAACCCAGAAGAACACACTCCAAGCCAACTGAGAGAGAAAATCAAACTTTTTTGATTTTGGAATTTCGGCATTTGGCCTAGTGAGTATTTTTTGTCTCTCAAGCTGATTCACCACTCAAAATGTGTTGTAGGTATGCCACAAGGCCATCCAATGTCACCAGAAATACAGTGGGCCATTGTGCACCTCACAAAATTTCTTGATCATAAACAGATTGCAATGTATCTGAACACATCTTTTCAAACCATTCAATAGGTCATGGCTCACTTTTATAAGTATGGAACAGTTCCTGGTGCCCCCAAAAAGGATGAGGAAAATGAGACATCAAAACTGAGAACTGGAAATCAACACCTTAGTGATGTCAATGTCAAGGTATGTATCATATGGACTTACAGTCAAGCATTCAGCTAATAGATCTTACCTTTGCAGTTTCTGCTAGATACCATGCAGAAGACACCAGATCTCTATTTGGATGAACTTTGGTGGTATCTTGTGGCATTCAGGTTTCATGTGCAACTGTGTGGAGGACTCTGCACTGAGCAGGCTTTACCATGAAAAAGGTGGGTGTCTGATTGAATACATATATTTATGTTTATTGCATTCACCCTTTAGATTATGTTATGCAGTACGCTGGATCCTGTGATGAGTCACTCTAGGAGGCACTCATGAAGAGGCACTGCATCTAGAGATTGCAGGGGACGACGAGAAGGACCACTGAAAGGTCTGCTTAGGCAATACTTAGAGTGAAGGGGTTGGCCTTCACACAAGGACACAAGATAAAGTGTATGATTGCACAGAACAAGTGTGAGAAAAGTACATACATGGATGCTATCATATATATTGTGAACTGAGTTCACCTAAGGGCAGGCTTCAAGAAGAATAATAGAATATGAAAGAACAATAGAAGCTGTGTGGATAAAAGGGGATACATGGTCACTATGAGAGAAGCAATCAAGGAGGTAATGTCCATATAAAAGAGAACAAGGATGGTTAAATAAGGAAATGACCTAGACCAATGATATGACAGATTGTAAGAGAGAGTGGGACAACTGTAACAGATTACATGTGTTGTGGCAGAACAGTCTACTGCAAAGCAACTTGAATATCTGTCTCACATTGGAAAATACTCAGCCAGGCAACTTGTCTTTGTCAATGAGAGTCCTGTGGACCATCAAACAACATATCATAACTGTGCTTGGTCAATTAGAGGGACCAAAGCACAATGCAAAGCCTTTTTTGTCCATGGTCAAAGGTAAGTATGTCTACATTACACCATAATCACTACTAATTGTCATCTAGATTCTCAGTTCTTCCTGCTCTCTCACTCCAGGATGGTATTCTACACTATAGCATTGTTGAAGATTCATTCTGCATGGAATCACTCACACAGTTCATCTCCTGGCTTCTCAATCACATGCAACCCTTCCCCACTCCAAACTCAGTGATCATGATGGACAACTGCAGGTTCCATAAGCATCCTGACATCATGGACCTTGTTGAGTCTAGGTATGTACTAGGCTTATTGGTTGATTATATGAACTAAACATTTTTATAGAGGAATGCAGTGTGAGTTTTTGCCACCATATTCTCCAGACCTCAATCCAATCAAGCTTGCCTTTTTGGCAATGAAGTACCTCTATGCACTTTGTGCTGTGAGGCTCAACCTGATAGACACTGTGATGAGGGATTGTATTATAAGTTACTGTAATCTGCTGTTGGGATTTTGTGTGATATAGACAGGGGGATGGGCGAAAAACTACAGGATTTTCCAGCCTGAAACTGGAGCTCAAGGTTGTCAGGGTGAGTGTGCTGTGACCCACTGGTTAGGAGAGGAGTGACATGTACCAGTGTTAGTGTTGGCCCGACAGCTTAGGAGCAACTAGACATACTGTGGTTGTGTTATCTTACAGGGGGAAGGATATATCTTTGTAGGGTTTCTAGTATGTTTGTCTGGTGCTGAAGGAAGGGAGCTAGAACAAGGGTGTGGTGCCTTAGGTACAGTGTGAAGGCTTCACTAGACCACCTTCCCATTGTTTTGACAATGTTGAAAGGTGTGCCTGCTAGTAGGTAGTGTAGGGTCCCTCCCACACATAAGCTGTGTCCCTTCAGGTCCAGGAGTTCTGGGTTGTCACAGATGATAGCTTCTATGTGTTTTGTCACTTCTTTCTTGGATAGCAACTGGTATTGGCTGGATGGGTGTCTCCATGAGAAGAGGTGTGCGGTGGGGTTGTCATTATTTATCTGGAGGTGCACAAGCAGTGCTGTTTTAGGGTCTGTGGGGGAGGGAGGTTCTTGTGGGGCACAGTGGACATCTTTGCCACTCAGGGAAGTTTTGGTATGGGGTAGGGAAAACTTTATGATTGGGATATTCTGGTGGTTGTGAGTGAACGATAGGGCAGATCATGTTATGTGCAAGGAAGGGTCAAAACATGTGATGGCGGGAATGGTAAATTCTCCTAGGCAAGCTATGCAAAAGAATGAGCATACCAGGCAGGTGTATATGGCTATGTCACATGGGTTGGTGTGGTCCATGGCTGTGTGAAAATGTTCGAGTATTTGGGTGGTAAAGGGGACTTATTTAGGACGTTTGGACAAGGTTGGTGCTAGGTGGGATGCTCCCTCCAGCAAGGCTTGGTATTCCGTGTCTTTGATGTTCCAGGGGAGTCCATGAAGTATGTGCCAGGCACATATTGCTGCTGCGTAATTTGCAATTGTGGAACCAGCTTTTGCCCCAGCACAGCCAGCGAGGAAAGCTGCAAGTAATGTGGGTGAAGTAGGGGCCCACAACTCATCTGGTATGCTGTGGACATCACAGTAGATATGGTATACTAAGAGACCAGTGCCATACAGCTCTTTGGTAGACTCTGTCCAAGAGGCACCTATTATCTGTAGGATGTGTTCTAGCTCTTTGTTGGTGAGGTTAGGTTTCTGAGCTGCTTCTACCCATGGTGTGGTGGTGCTTGGAGTCCAGAGTATGAGACAGTCTCTCACTAGGCAGTGCGGTCTTAGTGGGGAAGGGTCTGGGTGTAGGTCTGGTTGGTAGGGTCTGGGCTTGGATGTGGATGTGTTAGTTATGATGGGGGAGTTAAATCTACTGGTGCTCATGTTCTTGGTCAAGGAGGGAGTGGTGTATGAGATCATCGTGGGTCTGCTCAAGGGTGTCGAGGTGTTCTTGTACTCTGTGCTTGCACTGAGCACAGTCAGCAAGTTGAGTGGTGCCTGGTTCCTGGTTGTTGTTTGCGACCAGGCTGTGGTTGTGGTGCCTGCTGGTTGGGTGGTCAAAGTCAATGATGAGTCCCTGCAGTGGTTGGTGTAGAGGTATATGGGGCAGTAGGAGTTGGGATTGTCCATAGGTGCCTCGGGAGAGGGCGTCAGCTGGGTTGTTGGCACTTGGGACAAAACGGACCAGGATTCCTGTAGCAGGAGGGCATGGGTGAGTGAGAAGGGAGTGTAGTTGTTTAAAGATGCCGTTGACAGCCATGTTGCGGTGGCAGCTGACTCACCAGCTTTTGACAACACTGGTGTTGTCACAGAACAGGATGAAGTGTCGATTTTTGCTAGGGAAGCTAGTGAGGGAATGGACAAGTAGGAGTAGCCTGGCTGCCTCTTCCCAGGCAATGTCATGTTTCCCATTGAGGGTTCTCCATCCTGGGTGTAGGCACCAAGCTCTCCAGTGTTTTCCAATGGTGATGCCAATGCCAAAGCCAGAGCTAGCATCAGAAAAGGCCTGTATGTCTATAAAACTGGGGGGGAGGGCAATGGAGCATCCAACAGTCTCTGCGGTCAATAACTGCTGCCACCAGGCTAGGTCCGCATGTATGGCTTTGTCTGGGTGATGAGGTAAAAAGGGTTTTGTTCCACATATGGCTAGCATGCATTTGAATCCTGTGAGGTATGCTCTGCCAGCCAGTGTTACTAACGAAGCATGCAGGAGTTTGCCATATATTTTCTGGACATCATTTAGCCTATGAAAGGGGCACTGTTCCCATTCCTCAATTGCTTTCAGGTATTTATTTTGTTTCTCTTTTGCTAAAGAGACTACACCCTTCTCTAAGTCCCATTTGAAGCCTATGTATGTTGCTGAGGTTCCAAAGGGTTGGTCCTTCAAGGTCTCCCAGGGTATGCCTAGGATCTTTGACAGATCATCCACATCCATTAGTGAGTATGTGAATTTGGCATTGTGTTCTGATCTGGGTGAGGATTGGGAGTAATCAGATAAGGGGTGGTTACACCACTCATTGTATTCCTTGTGTGATCCATCTTATAGACACTGCCCTTGGTACCATATGCAGCTTCCAGCATGTAAGGGGCTTGTTTCACCTATTTCTGTGTTCCATTTAGCATGTTTCTCATTGTAGTGTGTCAGTTGTTTGCAGGGTATGTGGAAGAAGATGTGGTCATCAACCCATTTATCTATGGGACTGATACCATGGAAGCGAAAAATCTCTACCCCTGCATCTGTGACATGCCCATATACCCCTGCTGATGGTGCAGCTCCAAAGGCAAGGCATGTGTCAATGCATGCTTTGTCTTCCACGATGTGCACTACTGCTGATGGCCATTGGGAGGGGTGGAGTGGGATGGTATGATAAGCTTCTGCTACATCATGTGTGGCAATCTTGGATCCTGGGGGGAGTCGAGCTGCTGTGAGATAGACCATGGAAAAGGTTCCCCAGGTAGTCAGAAACTCATGGGGGTTAGTCTGGGAATTAATGGATGGGGAGGGATTAGTGCAATTAGGTATGTGTGGGAAGGAGAAATTTTGGATGAGTCTAAACTTTTTGGGGTTGTTGGTTTTAGGTATGATCAATAGTGGGGAAGTTTGAAAGGGTCCAATGGATTGGTTTATCAACAACAAAGAATAAGGTCCAATGTATCTACCTTTGGCAATTTCTTTGTTAATTAGGTTTAAGAAGCAGTCTTGATAGGTAATTATTGAAGGGGAATTGAGGGGGATCTGAATGCGGTGGACATTCGGAAATGTAATTATGAAACCATATCGCAGTCCATCGGGAATGTCTCCAAACCTATCCTGGAGGTGTGCTCGGGCAATGAGCCCTTGCCATGCATCAGGGTTGTACGGGGTTCAAGCTTGGGACTTTCTGTGCTCTAGAGCATCCTGCAGCTCCATGGGAGGGTGCACTGCATCCAGAGCATTTGTGAGCAAGGGAGTGTCTTTCTGTGCAGCCATCCTTGTGCTGCCACTGTGGACAGAGTCATTCATTGGTAGTTTTGACCACAAGTACTTTGTTGACACATTTGGCAAAGGATTCATGTTTGTTGTCCCAGAGTTTTTCCATGTTGCATTTGGTGACTGGGGTAGTGTGGGGGTCAATGCTGAGGCAGACGGCACAATGGGGGTATGGTCCTCCTGGGATGGTTTTGTCGTAAGGGCAAAAGGACTTAGTCCATTTGTATGGGCCTTGCTGGGTGTCGAGTGTTGGCAAATAGGGACACTTGGGCAGAGTTGTCTGATGCCCAGCACATGGGAGGGAATTGCTCCCAGGGGTCGTGAGGTGCAGGTGTGCAAGAGCTGCAGGTAGTCACCCTGCCTGGAGTGAAACTGCTGTGGCTAGCAGCTTGTCCATGGTCTGTGTTGGCAGGCGCACACCATGATGTATATATTGTGTGGCCATGTTACAGGTGATTTTTTGGGCCATGTCACAGAACCATTGCCACGAGCCAGTCAGGCATGTTGTGGGGATGTTCCGGGGGCCAGGGGGGGGGTCATGTCAGAAAAGGATGGAAGGGGTGGTTTATTGCAGAGGTGCAGCAATATATAGCTGCAGGGTTTCAGCAGTAGGTTGAAGGAGAGGAGGGGGAAGAGGATTGTAAGTTGTTGTTACATTGTCATAAGGGGAGATGTTACTTGCCTGCTTGGCATGGTTGGTTATGGTGCTCTGCATGGCACTCACCAATTTGAACTTGATTTTGTTCAAAGCCTCTTGGTCAATGTACTTGAGGTTGAAAGATGAGGTTGTGCCCAGTGTGTTGTGCCATCACCTTCTGTATACTGCTTGGTAGTGTATGAGGGCTTGTTGGGCAGTGTTGTTGGTGTTGTGTCACCATTCATGTCCACTCAGGCCCATCCAGAAATGGAGGTGAGCATTGAGACGGTCTTCACCCCATCCAGCTTCCTTCATAGCTTGTAGGAGCCTGTGCATGGATTTGTCTAGCTGGTCCCAGGTTAAGTCACAGTCTGGTATTGCAAGATCTCTTGCTTTAGCTGCAACTATAGGTATGAAGGAATGATTGCCTCCGTTATCCTGTATCAGAGTAAGGGCTTCTTCGTCCACTGAATGTGATACTGAGACTGCATCTACCAGCCCCTTGTTAGTGAAGTAGTAAAGCTCCACATACTCTCCTTTGCAGAGTCTGTGAAGGGCGTGTGGCAAAGGGGTGATGGGAACCGAGGAGGGAGGTTTGGTGTCATTGAAGGGTAAGAACTTGGTACAGTACTTTTTCCTCTCCTCTACTTTGGAGGCCTCTTCCTCTTCCCAGTGGCACTGTTCTAGCTCTTCTTGTTGTTGACGTGTTCTCTCTTGATCTTGTTGATCTTGTACATTTCACTGCTTTTCTTGTGCTTCCCAGTCTTGGACATCTAGGAGGTGTTGGGCTTGCCAAAGTTCAAAGAGTCGATGAGCTACTTCTTCATGGGTGATGTGGAAGGAGTCTATGAGTTGTTGTCACGTGGGTGCATAGTGTTCCATTTCATAGTCTGGTGGAGCAAGATTGTGCAGGTGCTGCATGCTCAAAAGAGAGTGGTTGATAAAAGGAGTGTATGTAGTTGGACTACGATGGATGATGTGCATGCCACTCACTAAGGGTGTGAGGTGGTCAGATTCAAGGGCAGTAGGGCTCCTCGCTTCTCACACATAGACTAAAGCCTGCAGCACTTTGTTCCTCCACTGACTCAGACTACCAATCTTTGTAGGAATGGAAACTACACACAGATGGCAATAACCTCAATGTCAGATTGTGAGATTTATGTTACATTACTCTGGGCACTTCATGTCATCTCTCTTGATGATGTTTATGGCTGGTTCTCAAGCTGTGGATATGTTTGATTCATTGGTATATATCATGTACCTACTCAATCTCCTCAAATGTAAAATCAGGTGTGGAAGATACATATAATATTGTGTGGGGAGTACAGAACATTGAATTGAACAATGGCCATTATCAGCTTACTAATCCCCACCTAATCTCCAACCACAACAGCAATGATGGCAATGGCAATGGCAGCACAATGGCATACCAACCATGACAGCAATGACAATAACAAGGGCAACATGATGGCATGCCCACCACCACAGCAATGACAACAAGGTGATGGCAGCACAATAGCATGTGAACCACCAGTGACAACATCAAGGGTGAGGGTGATGCAAAGGCATGCCTACAACAACAACAACAATAGCAAGGGCAACAAGGGTGACACCACCACCACCACCACCACCACTATGACATTGAGGGCAAGGGCAACTGTCATATCCCAAAACAGTGCTAAGTCTTTCCAGTACTTCCAGTGACATTCCACTGGGGGTTTCTGATGACATTGTGCTTACCAAATACCCTTGACTTCTGGACTTCACTTGTTGTCACCCCTATTTAGTTATCCTTGTCTTCTGACACTTGTGCCTAACATTTGATTGACTTGTGTACCTTGTAGCTTGACTTTCCAATTCCAATGCTGGTTTCCACACTACACTTAACATGCACAGTTACCATTCCTACAGCTTCACTTGTTAGCTCATTTCAGATTCTAGTATATAAGACCCTCTGTATCTACTGTACTCTTGAGTTTGAATATCAACTAAGTTCCTTCATCAAATCCTCTGAGCCATCACTCTAATCTGACTCCCCAACTCCAAGGACAGCACACACAAGGGTGTGACACATAAGTCCTGCACTGAAAATCCTTGCCCCTCCTGCTGTTTCCACTTTCCAGAACTTTCTGACCTTCCGAGATTCACCCAGAGGAACTGGGCTTGACAGTGACACAATGGCATGCTTACCACCACAGTGATGACAATGAGGTGATGGCAGCACAGTGGCATGCCAGCCACCACAGCAATAACATCAAGGGCAAGGGTAATGCAAAGGTGTGCCTACAATGACAACAACGATAGCTAGGGCAAGGCAATGAGGGCAACACCACCACCAC
>JBBPTY010000749.1:0-13881 GCA_038094335.1 Tylopilus aff. striatulus | reverse complement strand
CACCATAGGTCATTCATTCATTCATTTGTTTTTCATTTATTGCTCAATTGGTACTTGGTTGACTTGGAGTCTTGTTGTCTGTGGCTGTTATTCAGCTTAGACTCCCTTTCTTCCCTTCAGGGCTTCTTGTTTCCACCCAGGAAACCTAGTTGTGCACTCCCTTGTTAGACAACCCCTTCAGTGCCAGATCCAGCTGGAACCTCTTGGGACAAATATACTCATCCACACTTTCTTCATTTCATTTATTTTTGTTGTTTCATATCACTTTCTTTATTGTCCCACCAATGACATGGTGGCAGATACTCTTACTAAAGCCTTACCTAGCATTAAAGCCAAACATTTTGCACAGGAACTCAAATTACACCCTTCCATTTAAGGAGGAGGGTTGTTATTTTATTCTTTGTTTTCTTGGACTACACACAATACAAACAGACTTGGTTAGATCCATATCATGTGATTGAGTTGATAAAACTTCAATTTGATGCATATCTACACCTCAGTCACAGACTCCATCTTGTACTGAGTGCATTTCTACAGGATCTTCTGCAGTAATACAGAGGGGTCCATCCATTATTTGTAGGGTGTTCCATAGTAATTCAAAGCACCTGCCCAGTGTTCCACAGACATTCAAAAGGGCCCACCCATTTGTTTTCACTCTGTTCTATAAATGCTCTGGCAGGCCTGCACATACTTTATCACCCCCTCTCTAAACATATCACAGGCCTGTGGCAGGCTCTCCATATGCACTGTGAAATTGTCAAGGCAGGCCAACTGTCTCTCTCAAAAAATATGACTACATGGGCTTGATATTGTGAGGGATAGGGAATGTGGTATAGAGGATTGGGGACTTATCCATAATAAAAGAGTGTAATTGTAAAAATGGGTGTTTTACAAGTAAAGTTGTAAGGAGATGGTGGTAGTTGTAATGAGGTAATCTTGTGTACCTGTGTTGCTTATTTTTATTTGTTTGGTCCATATTTGTCATAATTGAGTGATTTAGGATAGGACAATTTTTTAGATAGGAATTGGTAGTTATTGAATTTGTTAGGATTTAGGATATTAAGGTGATTTTCTTTGTTTTTATTTTATTTTATTTTATGAACATGTCTAGGTATATTATAAGTCTATAACTCGGAGAGTTCTAGGATAAAGTTGGATCCTCTAAGTTCTGCACTTCTGAACCAACTTGGTTGAAGTAAGCGGCGACTGAATTTGCAATGCCGCCACTGGCGGATGGCCTGCTCCGCCAATGACCTCACCCTGTCATGTCTCTCCCCACTGACCTTGAACAAGTTGTAAACGCAGAGATCAAGTATGTATCGCCATCTGCAGATACCTACATTTCCTGACCCCTTTGCAGGGAATGGCATTTTCGTAAGATCCAATATATTATGTCACCGATTCAGTTCCATCTCACAACCAGCGCTCGTCGGCGGAATCTAGATATCTACTTCCATCAGAACAATGCTAACGAACACCATGCTGCTCTCGAGCTGCGTGACGCAGTCTTGCGTCTCCGGCGCGACGGGGCCTTTGTTGCCGTTCCTCTCTTCCGAGTCAATACCGCCCCGATAGGCCCACATCCTGCGGGTGAGTAGAGTGGGCACGGAGGTGACGCTTTCAGACATGTTGAATCGAGTCCTATTCAGGCTCTTATGAGATTTGGGTCCCCTCCACGTCATTCGGGTCCGTGTTCTCCTACCTCTGCCAACACAGAGGCAATCTCAGGTGCGATATATACCACTTTCACCCTCAAGCTACCATTAATTTATATCTAACAATCAAGCATCCTCGTCCACCCGCTAACACGAGAAGAGGTCAGTTCCATAAAATATGATTTCTTTTTATTTGTATTTAACACTTCTTTTGAAAACTCGGAACTTCAAGAGAAAGTACGTCCACATCTCCTTCCCCTTAGTAATAGTATCATCTGCTCATCTCATTTAGGGATCACGAAGTTCGCAGCGCGTGGATCGGGCCTTCGTTTCCCTTGGATCTCTCCAAGCTTCCCGTGCTATCTGACGACATACCCTTACAATATCCAAGTCTCAGTGAGCATTCAAAACTGATCACTTTGAACCATTCAGAACCAAGTATTAGAACTCGGATACTCTGCACCCGAGCCCGACTTCACGCTCGAGGACCGTCGTCGCATTGGGGCAAACGTGGAGAAGATTTTGCGAGGGGAGAAAGAAGCTGCACGTGCCCCTTCGAATTAGGTCGAATGATCTGTCTAGGCTGATGCAGACCGACTATCGACGCCTGCTGAACAGGTCTGCGGTATCTTTACTTGTTTGATCGAGTACCTTGTCCCAAATTAACCACAATTCGTCCCGAGAATAATGAGGTTGCCAGTATTCCACGACACCCACGATGCTTACTGATCGGTTTACCGAGCCCCGGCGTGGTCCACACTCCTTCGATCGATGCACCCATGATCGAACGCATGCCGCGTGCGTGCTTTGGATAAACACCACATGATGCCGGCCATAGACTTCCCTGAAAAGCCGGATATTTGACGTGTAAAAGGATCGATATTACCACGCAACATGCCGCTTTCAGGGTGGCCTTGCGTTCACGCTGCATCGATGCTTGGTCGCCGTTAGGTCGCTTGCAACTCAGGTTTTCCATCACCGTTCTTTCTGCTTCCATTGTCGATATCAGCCCTATCTTTTCATAGTTCCTTGAGAGTGAAACTGAGGCTATTTCCGGATCTATGATGGTTGCCTTCTTCCCCGCACTACGTGAGATGACATCCCCCCCCATCTTGTTGTGCGTGCGATCACGGACGCCACTCTATTTGTGATGGGGTATATATATCGATCGAGGCCCGCAGTTGTCGGAAGAAAGACCTGATGCGCGACACCGCACTAGCCACAAATGCGACTTTTTTCACGCATCGCGCACGGCCGCAATATACCCGCGGGGATTGTCGTGGCGTCGACACGGACACCCTCGAGTAAGTGCGCGACACGCGTCGCGCGCGAGGCAGGCTTATCAGCGATCTGCATCCACCTGTATGTGCGATCGCCCGTTCTGAGTGATATTACTATTACCGCCTACCACAACAGAGCAGGGCCGGGGTGGCACAATCTGCCACACATCAACCACGGTCATGCACTCAGGACGCGTTCGTGTGCAGGTGGACCGAATGCGCTGTACAGCCAAGGCGGGCGATGACCTGCTCTAATCCGGACCCAATTCATTTGGCCGGGATCATCGGGAACGTGTGTCTTTGTCCACTTGTATGAAACGGACGGCCCCTGTCTTGTGTGTACCACCCCTTTACTTCCGAGTCCTGTAGCGGTTTCAGTATCACCATCTAAAGGACGCAGACACCTTAGTCAAGGAACCCGAGCTTGTTTTCTGATCAGTTTCATACTGCGGCTAGACTCACATACAAAATCAACCGAAAAGAAGCTGATGGGAAGCGCGGACCCGAGGCATGCATCAACATGCTGCAGCAAAGAATGCAGCCCTACGCGCAATTTTCCAGAGGCAGATGGTTCAAGAAATCCAATTCAAGGCTATGGACATGACTGACCATTATACGTAAACACACATGCAATGTCAAATATACTTATTAGCAAAGGATGTTGTATGTAAGGACCGTGTGAGGTGCCAAATATATGGCCATGGGTAAATATGCAAAAACGATCAGGAAGCCTGCACTGCCGTATCGCCGGCGGTTTGCTCCTTCTCCGTGGGTTGCTCGACTTGCGGTTCTTGTGATGGCCCCTTCTTGCGCCGCAGGAACTTAGATAGCGGGGGATCATCACCGGTCCAGCATAGAATAGGTAACAGGCATATCGCGAAGCTTCCAGCCGTTAAGAAGCACAAAACAGTCCAGCCATTTTGAACGCGAGTGTAAACCTACACGTAAGCTGCATGAGTGTTTGGCATGAAAGAATGTGTAAACACGGACCTGTCCAGCAAGAATAGCACCCACTTAAATGATGTGTCAGTGGCTCATCGTCACATAGATGTATGAACCCAACTCACCAATAGACCCGATTCCAGTGATCAGATTGAAAGCCCCATATACGTGGGCATCTAAAACACGTCAAAATCAGTGGGTGAGAACGTACAAGAAAGGAAGAGACTTGCATCCAACTCCTGGAATGCTTCGAGCAACGGCTGCTAGCTCTGCGTCCACCGGAGGGCCCATGCTCGTAAGAAATACGGCTGATGGTTGCAATCAAAAGAAGAGCCCCGGGGGATCAAGCCACTCACATTCCATTGCCGATGCGACAATAAATAGCGCAACAGATTTCTTGAGTATCAAGAGGATACACCAAGGAATAGCAAGCACTATGGCAACCGACATAACATATGCTGGACCAAATTTATCGCTGAGCATCCCGGCTAAAGGCGACGCTAAATCAAAAGTTCAGTTATGCTACGATGTCCGCATGCTGCTCCACAGAAGCTTACAGATAAGGGTTGGTACGATTGATGCAATGTACACCAAACCGACTTGTCCAGAATTAAATCCCCATACATCCTGTAAACGAAGAGGAAGTGTAGGGTCCTCCATAGTGAGGAGAACGCTAGGAGGAACACACATCAATACACTAATGATTACTGGCTTTTCAAAACAACGTACGCGGACATCAGTGTAATTACCAATGCGACTCCGGCACGAGAAGATGTCATAAGCGCGGCGATGGCCGATAGGACAGGATGACATTTACGGGAAGGAGCAGCTGGTGATGCAATGACACCCTCATCAGGAGATGTGCAAGAATCTGCATTGCCCGGTACTTCTTTAACGACCTCTGAAGCTGATTTTTTTTCCAGTGTAGAGATTTCCGGAGTGGACTGGCAAGGTCCCGCAGCATCCGATGGGGCACCTAAAACCGATGCCTCCAAGTCCGAAGGGGTAGCAACTTCTTCACCTTTGGCTGGATCATAGCCCCATTTGAGTGCGACGCTCCTCTCAATGATGAGTGAACGAAGGATGAGATCAAAGAGAGTGCATATCTCGCCAAATATAAAAGGAGCACGGATTCCAAATCTGGAAAATAACAGTCCTCCCGCGGGGACCCCAGCGAGGAGGCTGAATGATGTCAGTCACAGAGTAATAGGGAATGGGGAATTTACCCAATGAAGAGACCTGTGGTTGCGAATCCCATTTGCCCTGAAAAAGATATATCGGTAACAATCTCAAAACAAGCGAACGAAGATGCTGACGGCCAATATGCTCCGGTGGTGTGGTATCACAACTAAAATAACCATCAGGAACAGAATCGGAAGTATGAAAGGTGAGTTACAGCAGTGCAAGGCCAACAGTTGAAACCACAGAAGAGCTGATCCCCTGGAGAACACGCGCAACAACCATAACGGTGAAGCTTGACGTCTCCATAAGAAGAACCTGAGCGCCAAGTAGGCATAGGAGGCCGATGAGAAGAGGAGTGCGTCGTGAAGACATAGCCTCGGATATGATTGCGACAGGCAACGTAGCTAATAAAGTTTCATGAACATCACGGTAGGTAGAGTATTTATGTCACTTACAGACAACCATCGCAATTGACTTTCCTTGGATCTAAGCGAGGGCGAACAAGGGAGAGGCAGCGAGCTACTTACAAATGCAGAGAGAAGCCAGCCAGTTAGAGCGGAGACATTGGGGTAGTGAAGTTGTTCGAGTCGGAATGGCATGACAGGGACAATTAGAGAATAAACCAGAAGATCCGTAATATTACCTGAGGGAGAGTAAGATGAGCCGAAGGGATGACAAGGAAACATGGTACGAACTGATGCCAACAACTAGATGAAAGGCTGGGATGAGTCTCAGAACGGAGTGCTAGCAGAGAAGGCACCCACCCGCGGTGATAAACCAAAGGGAGGAGCGCCATTTCAGCCCCCAAGGCTTCTGGCGTGGTAGGTCTACGAGACGCATGAGCAGAAACAACAGGGTTGTTCAATGTGGGATGAGGCCATGGTCGCAAGTTTTTAAAGAGCAGCATTACGTGATAAACACGATTAACAGCCCAGATGCGTCGTTTTTTTTTTCTAATTCCCGTTTTCAGTTCAGCCGGGAGCGCGCACTATATGACAAAGTATCCACAATTTACCTAATTTTAGCGTGGCGTAACGTATGCGATCTTTCGGGCCGTTCCGCGTACCTTCCCCTCTCCGTGATCCCTCTGGGAAATGCGTCGTTGCAGCGATGCTGCCGCTACGAGCTTCCAAGGAATGGTACTGCACGCTGCAGTAGCGTGGCTTACGATGCGTGTTGGGCTGGTGCCCTATATCTAATCCTTGGCATGCGTGCGGGTTTTAATAGAGGATCGAGCGATGCGGCATGACCCTAGGCTTGCACATCATTTTTCAAATTGCAAGGCCAACAAAGATCAGCGCTGAGCAAAACTCAAAGATATGTTCTAGGTACCAGCATACACCTGTTAAGATGTCACCAAGGACCTTTTTTCCGTGTACCTTACCGCAAGGGATGAAATAGATTCTAGGTCTGTCTCTGCCGAATCAGGCATGCAGGAGTGATATAAGATGTCCGTCAATACCCACCGGCAGTGCAGGGCCAGTCTCCAACTCTGTTGATAATGCTTCCAGCGACCTATCCCCATGTGAGCGATGAGTACCTGGCTCAGTTCGTCGTTCATTTCATCTGGTGGCTACCTTGTGTTCGTCAGCATTTCCATGGATCGATCTAGTTATGATTGGACACCCCACCGAGGTTCCCGTGAGTTTATCTTAGGATCGCATGCATCAGGAAATGCACTTCGATGCGCGCATGCGAACAGGGTTGTTGGAGTCCGCCAACGGGTCCAAGCAGCCACGCGTCGGCACCATCCACGTGTAAGACTTTGTTCAATGTGGGATCCGAAAACCTCTGATAAGTGGCTGTGTCATTACGGCTTACAGTGCCGTCGGCATGCGGCTTCAACGCTTCCGAGCCGGAGCATCGAGTCACTAGCAAACTTTGCCAAATTCCCTGCTGCCGTTCTAGTTAAATGCATTGCACATGTCCCTGGCGAGTCTCAGAGAGGTAGAGCTGGATGCTAGATCAGTGTGGGCACGAGGCGATAATAGCCTTCTAAGCCTAGAATCAGTGTGCTGTCGCAGGCATCCTCTTTGACTACACATCAATGCTGCAATATTCATGACAAAACCGACGAGGCCCTTCCGCTCCACTTAGTGTAGCGTATGTCCGTTGTCAATAATTCAGGTCCTCATCACAGTACTACTAGCAATGTTTCTCGTCCTATCTACAGTATGCATCGTAAACATAATCAGCTCTTTCCCTCGATTTCACGTTGGAAGTCGTCGTCAAATTGTGAATTGTTGGAACCTGGTTCTGCACTGGCAAGCACTGACTGCAAGCAGACTTCGATACCTCTCCGGTCCAACCAACCATTCTGACTGAAAATCAGTGTCATCGACAGCAGGCCGAGTCCGCGCGTACTGGGCCGTGGACCTACTTGCAGTGCCGCCAAGCCAACATGCGCTCTCCACCCCTTACAGCGTGTGTGCTGCGTTGTGTTTGCCAAGCTCACACGGGCAGAGAGAAATGGACGTAATCCAAGTCGGAATCTCGATCAACAGACCATCGTCATCCGGGCTTCGAGGCAATGCCAAAAAAATGCGATTGTCGGCGATCTGAAAAAAAAAAACAGGTGACGAGTATAAGGCTAGGATGGCGGATCCCGCATGGAGATTACGGACCATTGGGCCATTTTTTCGTAGCACGTTGCCGCTCAGCAGAGTCAGCACCCACGTCCGAGGGTCATTGGGACCCTAAGGGTAGGAGTAAACATGAGGCAATTTGCGGAATTTACTTAGGTTGAGGTAAAATGGCTTACAAAATCCAAAGGTGATATCCGAAATTTAAGACAACATAGGGCGACCCGCAAAACCTGACAATTTAACGTCTGAAAATATGTAGGCCAATACATCAAGAGTATTGGAAGTCATGCCGACCTCGATTGAAACAACAAAAGTATGTGCCCAAATTTATTGTTTAGACGAACAAAAAGACACTATCCAAACTCTCAAGTTTAAGCAGAGCCGACATTCAGTCGACGTCAGAGCGACTGTCAATACCTGCCAGCGAATTTTCAAATATTAACTTATCAAGTTTCGGTAGCTACTTTATGTTGTCTTACAGTTCAAGTACCACTAACATTTCTAAGTCGCCGCAAGACGGGTCATGATGCATGAAAGTTGAAATAAAGCTCCGACGGGACACTTCCAAACTTCAATGGTCCGGGTCTCAAGTCCTGCGTGTCATTGCATCGTATGTGCTCTACTCCACTTCCATTAAAAAAATTCCAAGCATATTGCTGGGAAAACTGCGGGTGTTATAATGGCCCAGAGCACGATGGAAGTATAAATATGATCGTTGTATCACTGGCACCGAGACGGAGCAGAGCCAAGACATCCCTGGAGAATTGGCTGGATGTAGGGAAACGAAAGCAGAACTGATCACTAGTGTATTGATTTCCTCAACATCACCGATATTACCATGTCATTGTCAACTTTGTATCTCCTTTGGACAACAGGCATGCATCCGTTTTTGACGAGTTTGGCAATGGGCAGACATGGTGTCCGACATGTCCTGCTCCTCTCCAACTTGGACCTACAAGCAGAAATTTAAAGTCGGTTTGGCGTCACTATAGTGCTTTTAGGTCGGTAAGGAATTGGCGTAGCTGACACCCGATAGTTCGTGCCTAACGGGGAGCACCGGCGGAAACGTCGTGCACATTGCATTAGCATTCGTTAATTCACCCTAGGCTGCAGGCATGGTCGAGAACAGGGTGAGTGAGTGCATTGCGATGCCCCTTATGACTCACCAACGTCTTGCAGATTGCATATGTTATCGCCGTTAGTGACAACAGAGCGAAAGCTGAGTTGGTCACGCGCGGTGTGAAGTTTTTCTATCATGGATAATATGCACTCATCATTCATTCTCACCGCTAACTCTCCCGTCGGACTCTGTATGATGTAGACCCTGGCAGCACTTTGATATTTGCGGAGCAACATCTCCGTGATACCGAATTAAGGACAGAACCAAGTCGAGACAGTTAGTATCGAGTTCCTCGGCAGCCGTGCAAGCGATCTTGAAATTATCGGTAAGCCAACCATTTTCATTTGACCGGCTGTATCAATCTTTTATGTGGAGCTGGTTCACAAAGTCCAGAATGGCCAAGCCATCAAGGCTGCGGTCGAGGTCATCATGTTGTGGAGCGTCGGCAAGCTCCGAAAAAAAAGGGCATCGATGCGAAATTATCCCCGTGGGAGCATGCTTGGATGGTTCGCAGTGCACCATCGTTTGTTTCACGTCGAATTATGTCGGAATGCGCGCTCGGTGCATAGTTTCATGCTGGCTATAATGTGGTGCACAGTAATCTGATTCATGCAGGAGTTTATAAGGAAAGGTATTCACAAAAAAAGGCTGGGTCCAGACTGAGCGACTTCAAGTGAAGAACACCAGTCAAACATCTGAAGTTTAAACCTGCCAAGGAGCGACTCCGTGGCCTGCACTTGATCAAACAGCAAGAAGTTGAATGATAATGGTATACAGTAGTCACTTTCATGTTACTAGATGGGGAGTATCGGAAGCGACTCGGACGCACATTCCAGTTATGTAAATGAAAAAGGGGATAGGTGTGGATTCTCTGTCGCAAAGGTCGGTAAGTTGAAGGTGGTATACTTTCTCCCACTGCTGAAGATCTATCACGCTGGCTGGAATTTGCAGATTCTTCAGATGTTCAAACACGAAAATGGTAACGAATGCAGTCAATTATCGCACAACTCAATAATGGTACCATAAGACAACTTAGGGAAGGGATAAGTATCAAGAAAGAGCGATTACCCAGATCTCGCAGTGACAGCGGTACCAAGTGCGAGTGGTGTCAAGTTCTACCGACACATATGCAACTTGCTGCGGCGCAGCTGGAAAATAGGGTTGACGCCAGCTACCTTGCTTTCAATACAGACACCAGCCGTTTCAAGCTAATCTTGGCTAGCTGAGTACGGTGAAGAACTGAATGTTGCAACCACATAGGAGGCTGCATATCCACATCGCGGATTCCAGCTTGTCCGGTGGGTCGATTCTTGGACTCAGCGTTAGCGTGAATGCTCATGCACTTGATCCGCCCAACTATATTTCAGTGCGCAGTTGATTTAGTCATGAGATTGGCGCCTGTTCTAGTTAAAGTGTTATATCTAATTCTTCTTTGCTTTGTTGAAGTGATCCGGACAACGTCCAGGACCGTGTAGTAGAGAGTTGGTGTTGCTCGACGTTCGAATTGACATGGTGGAGCTGCAAGTCTGCAATTTGGATACGATGCGTCAATAGGACAAGAGTCGACAGCAAGAGTGTAATTAATATGACCCGTCCTCAGGAGAAGAATACAAGAACTCATGTTTCTACCACTGGCTTGCTGAGTGCAACGATGTCATGACCTAGATGAGTTCACATATCAGCTGCTGGCTTCCTAGACACTTTTGGTAGCCTAGACTCATGGTGCAGAAAACAGGTAAGGTTTGTCTCCCGGATCAGGCACGCCACACGCACACTACCCAGTGACTTGGACACAGAATTCACTCAGTACGACTCGCACTCGGAAACCATCAACATACGCAAGCAACTACCACACAAGTATCAAACCCACAACACCAATTCGAAAATATGGAGAGTCCAAGATCTTAGAAAAAAGCCTATGTCCCTTAATATCTGACTCAAGCATTAGGAGCACAAACGACGCCGTTCACACCGTCCTATATGAAACGTGGGGAAGCAATGTTTCCATCAGTACTGAGTAAGGTCAATGTGAATGAAAACCACTCACGATGGGCGTATTGGTGCAGCAGAGAATTGGCTCAGGGCATGGCGTATTGTCGTTAACAGGAATTGGTGCGCAGGTAAGCCCTGTATTATCACCAGTGCCAGTAAGCGGACTTCCAAGAGCACCCCTAGGGAAGGGGGTAGATTGCTGTGAATGAATTAGTCTCCCCCCCGTGAAATAGAGGTGGATATATATCTCACATCGATTTTTTGGTTGCAGCAATATTTATTTTGCGTGCAAGCGTCCGGTGCAGCGACGGCAACTGCAACGAGAGCAGCAATAGAGAGAAGGGTAGTGAAGCGGGAGAACATCTTTAGTAGTTGAGAAAGCTTTCTGAGAGCTGGGAGGTATAAGCGTTGTTTGTTGGAGAAAAGTAGAGGTGATGCGGGTCGTTTTATAATGCAGACCGTCCCTCATCTGGTCCGCTGAAACGTGGGGACCTACGTCCGGGTGGGTCTATGCTATGATGGTATGAAACGAGTTGGATGAGTTTCCACAGTGAAAATTCCTTACAAGCGACACTCGGGATTGTAACCGCGGTCAATAATTCAATCTATGTTAGTCTGTGCGTAAAAGCACGGATCTCCGGCGCGTGCGCTTTAGCACAGGGCGACAGATAGTACTCCAACGAATATGAATTATTCCGTATGGAGAGCAATACAGCCCATGGCGTGCAGGCTGATCTACCATATGTTCATCTCCTGAATCATTTTCTGGGAAAAGGGGTGTTACATGTCAGCAGCCATAGACAAGAACAGTGGGCAATCATGATCGCCGACCAGGATACACGCTGAGATGAGGTAGCAAGTTGCCATCCGGGACTGTAACGAGTGCCCAGATCAAGTTACAAGTATACGAAGTGAGAATCCCACCGCGTTAACTTCGGGGTCCGACCCTGTGCGCAGCGATGTCATGGTGATAAGTTGTCGTAGAGCGGGCGAGCAACGAAGCTTTTGCATGGCACGTCAACTATGGATGCTAATCAAGTACGGAATCGACTTCGGACCTTGATCGATTATCTCTTTGGTATGGTGTTATTACGTTTCTCTTCTGAAACACTAAACTTCCACACCCTGATGTTTTTCGACTTCAAATATTCTAGTTTTTTTTTCGCGTTTACCTCAAAGTCCATATCGACCTCAGGCCCGGCAGCTTAGTTGCCGTCTGCGGCTGACAGTGCATGTCCACGGAGGGCAATCGTGCTTGTTACAAGACTCCTACGGTAAAACATTCTGAGAGTGGTATGTGTCCGACTCACCACATGCGGCCTGTTGCAAGTATTGCTGCGGCGCAGCGGGAATGTAGATTTGATGGGAGCGCTGATTAGCCGACCCGAGTCATGGTTCAACCACGCAAGCCGCATGGAAATGGCCGTTGTCAGGCTCTGGTTGTGGGGTAGGTGCGTAGATTGAAACGCCAGATCCACATTGAAACATAACAAGCTACTTGGTGCGTACAGATGAAAGTAGCGTCGCAGTAGCTGTGATGAAGAGCCAAGCAGTGAGCACAAAATAAAAGGGCATGGCATAGTGACTGTCCACGGCGGGGGTCAGAAGCTGAGATGGAGATCGTAATAGGCCGCGGTTTATAGCTGCAATGGGCGTTTTATCGTGAATGGCGTGATGTATCTGCAACTGTAAGCATACACCGGTAGAGACAGTGCCTTCCCGGATACCTGAACCTTTCTTCCAACAGGGAGGTCCATCAGAGTTCCGTAGGGAATGAAGGGAGGTTACTCCATTGATATTGTGACCGAGCCGGAGTGGGCAGTAATAGTGAAATCTTGTTCATGTCCTGTTGAAAGTTCAAAAGGTCAACGGCACTCGATCATGATGATCCACGCGAACGACAGTCCATGTTTAGCGTTCAACATGAAAAGGATCACTCATAATTGGCAAGACCTTCGAGTCACCGGCGTTGTGCGGGCAACTTGGGAGTAGGGGTAGCGGAATGATATGTAGTCGAATGTTAAATGTACATGCAGCCTACCTCCAGTCCGAGTCGTAGTACACATGGAGGTTAGTGTGTGGACGCGATCGGAGTTCGGGAAATTTTCGAATGAATTTCAGAATGAATCTTATCACTACTACATGACAAGCACTGCTGGACAAGGCCATTTGCTGCCGTTCAAAGTGATGCGGGTAACCGTGCGCGCCAGCCGTTTCTATCTTGCACCCGAATGACGATGATCTGGGGGAGCCCTTTACTTGTCCTCGTCCTCGTTCTCCGCCCACTCCACCCCGCGTCCATCCTCTCCCTCGGAGTCCCTCCAAGGCGCTCCCGTGGGAGCCTGGCGGGCTGGTGTGTACCCTCGTCACTGCAGACAGCTTCGAGGACGTTGCGCATCATGAGGTGAAGGAACTCGCGCAGCACTTCTTGGCTTGTACGGTTACGCATCGGCTGCCGCCTAGGTTCGCGCATGTGCCCGGCCCGTGGAGGGCGTGGACGACCTGAGCTTGTAGGGTTTTACAAGTCTTTGGTGAGCGATTGTTATGCCGTGTGTGATGGGCTGGTCTGACGATACGTACAATAGGTGACCAATCCGCAACTTGTCTGTCAAGGTCAAGGCCCACGCCGTCAAATCACCCTCTGGACTCGTTGACCCGCTCGAACTCGAAAAGGTGTTTATGGACGTCCACAGCCAAAACATAACACAAGAAGCCATTTATTTCGATCGGATGGAACTCAAGTCGGCAAGTATTGGACACGAATCGACTCGAGAGTCACTCCGACAACGGCATGCCAACGCTGCAACTGTTGTTTTCCCGCTTGATGACGTCCTTGTACCCAGTCCATGTGACAACATATCTACATCCTCTCGCTCACCGCCTGTCGGCGTTTCCAGTACTACATCCATTCGGGTTGGTGATTCCCCTCGGCCCACTCAATATCTCGTCGCGATCGGCTCGGCGGGCTTGGGCGCCTTCTTTATTCCTGTGAGTTGTCTCTAAGTCTCTCGCGCCAAATTCTGGGCCTGCACCAGCCGCCTTCAGATCCCCCGAGTGTATCCCAATGCACCCCGAAAGGTGCCCCTTTAGCCCATCCCGACCGTACTCGCCTCGACTCCCACCCC
>JBBPTY010000748.1:0-13887 GCA_038094335.1 Tylopilus aff. striatulus | reverse complement strand
GGACTTGCTCGGCTTGGCTCGGCGCTTCGTGCAGCGGACACCAGGCAACCTAGAACACTGGAAATCATGCAAAATGGGACTTACAACTGTAGCGAGCATCTGGCTCCTACACCGGCTCAAAATATGACTCTCTGACACAAACTATTCCATATGGATGCCAGCAGTTGAGTGCACACTCAAAGCGGCCAAACTACACATCTATCTCAATGATACCTTTGTCCCCAAAGACACAGCGACAAACTGGCATAGCCACATCTGCTGGCATAGGGCAAATGCATTTGTTGTCTCAGTACTCACAGTGTCAATGACAGAACTGGTACAGATGCAACTCGGACATTTAAATAGAAATGTGGTCCAAAGCCTGCCACCTCTTTGCTGGTACCACTGCCATTGACTGGACACTCACCATCACCTCACTTGTCACCACTTGCTATGTCAACAGTGAAGACCCATCCGCACACATCATGAAAATGAAATCCCTCTGCTGTGACCTCATCCTCATGAATTGCAACATTGCCAACAAACTCTTTGCATGTTTTCTCCAAATCTCCATGCCACCATCCTGGAACTATGCATTCACTGCCCTCTCTGACTTTTACACTTCTGCAGAAGTTGAATGATGCATATGTGATGAGTCAGCAGTCTGTGTGAACCAAAACCCTGGTGGTACAAGTGCTCTCCAGGCCACCAGCCAACCATACTGTGAACACCACAAAATCTTGGGCCACTGGACCAAGGACTGTCAAGCCAAGGGCCAGAAGAAGGAGAAGTTGAAGAAAAAGGATGAAAAGAGTGAAAAGGACACCAAGAAGGAGAAACCAAAGGTGAAGAGTGAGAATAAGCCAAGACACCCCAAGTCAAAAGACAAGGGCAAATCAAGCAACAAACAAGCCAACCAAGCCGTCGCTGACACCAGTGACAAATCTGACTCCTGCTCAGATTCCAGCCTATCTGCCTACCTCACCAGTACTCAACATCACCCCAGCCTCAGGTGAATCCTTGACAGTGGTGCAATCAACCATATATGCACAGAACACTTGGCATTCACAACATTCACACCTGCAAATGAATCAATCAAGGGGATTGTCACAGATGGACCAGAACTGCAAGTCCTTGGAGTTGGCATGGTACTCATCAAGGTCTCTGTCAAAGGCTGCCCTGACCATACCATCAAACTACTAAATGTAAGCTACTGCCCTAACACTCACAACAATCTCATCTCAGAGAGTCATATGGACCAAAAGGGACTGGAGATTACAAAGTGAAATGGATGCATTGTAGTCAAGAAACCAGATGGTGAGATTGCTATTGAAGGACAACTACACAGGAACCTATATGAGATCCATGGCACCATTGCCCCTCCCTCATCCAACTACACTGTCACCTTCACCACTCACTCCTCATCCAACCTCAACCTCTGGCATGCATGCCTCAGCCACATCAGCCTCAAATCACTCCACTATATCGACTGCCACAACCTTGTGACCAGCATGGACCTCCACAGGAAAGGTGACCTGCATCCATGCAACGGATGCACTAAGGGTAAACACCACTCCACCCCATTCCCAGCCAGCCCCAATGACTGTGCAACAAAGGCTATGTATCAAGCACCTCCATATGGACTTACAGGGTTCTTTCAACACTTCGACCTTGGGATACAGGTACACTCTTGGCATTATAGACAACTACAGCTGAAAAGGGTGGAAACAATTCCTAAAGCATAAGGACAAGGCCACTGATCAAATCAAAGCCCTCATTGAGCACCTCAAAACATACACTGGGTCACATGTCAAGATGATCCAATCTGACCACAGCAGTGAATTCATGGACTCCTAATTTCAATCATTCCTCAAGCAGAAGGGCATTACTCATGAACTCTTGACCCCACACACACCCCAGCAAAATGGTGTTGCTGAACACTTTAACCAGACAACACATGAAAGCACCCTTGCCATGCTGGAGGATGCTGAGATGTCAAAGGGATTCTGGCCTAAAGCCCATGAATATGCCAACTATGTCTGCAACTGTAGCCCAACAAAAGCTCTATCACACACAACACCAAATGAGGCCTTCTATGATTGAAAACCAAGTGTCACTACACTTCAGATATTTGGCTCATGGTGCCATGTCCAAACCACTCCTGAACTCTGATGCAAACTTGACCCACACTCCATCAAGGGAGTTCTCTGTGGCTTTGAGTATGGATCCAAGGCCTACAAGGTCTGGATCCCATCAAAACACAAATTCATATCATCATGTGACATTATTGTGTACAAAAAAGTGCACAGCCATAATGATGCCAACCCCTCACTGACAACTGCCACTCCAAGCAAGGGGATGCAACAACCCACTCATTCCACTGCTCAGATTGAGGGGGTGACTCTGGATTCCAATCTGAACACTACCCTAACTTTACAGGATTCAACTCCTTCCCCTACTCATTCTAAACCTCCTAACACAGCTCAAACTGTGAATCCCAATTCAGAAACTGCACAAACCCCACCTCAATGATTAGAATGTGTTACTCGACCATTGTGGAAAAAAGAAGCTGCTGACAAACAAGCAGTGAAAGAGGCTGAGGAATGTGCTGAGTGAAAAATATTGCAGGAAACCCAAAAACAACAAGTGACCAATGTGCCCAACCAACCTACCAAGACAGTGACCACACAGATTGCCTACTCCACCATCCATGGAAAAGACACACCTCGAAACTTTCAAGAAGCTGTTTCAGGCCCTAACTCAGACAAATGGTGGGAAGCCATGCATGAAAAATTCAGAATGCTATAAAAGTGTGGCACATGGGAACTTGTTGACCACCCAGCAGACTGCAAAGTGATTGGATGTCAATGGACTTATGTGATCAAACATGGCCCTGATGGTGAGATTACCTGATACAAAGCCTGACTGGTTGCGCAAGGATTCTCACAGGTACCAGGACTCAACTTCAGTGACACCTTCTCCCCCACAGTCTGACTTGACTCCCTATGCATCATCCTACACTATGCAGCTGCACATGGATGGTCCCACTGTCAAGATAATGTCACTGGTGCATTCCTACATAGCAAAATTGATCATGAGATCTACATGCACCAACCCAAAGGCTTTGACAATGGCATGGACAAGGTTGCACACCTGCTACTCAGTCTATATGGGATCAAACAAGGCTCTCACCTCTGGAACAAGTATATGCACCAGAAGCTGAGCTCTAATGGTTTCACCTGTCTCCCATCCGACCCTGCAGTCTACATCTGCTGCTCAGGCAATAGCACAGCCATCACCACCATCCATGTTGACAATGTGCTGACTGTCACAAACTCAAAAGCCATGCTTGCTGAGACCTGAAAACTCCTCCACAGCTTATTCAAGATGAAAGAGGAAGACCCAGACTGGCTCATGGGCATCAAGCTCACAAATGACTGCCAAAACCAAAAAACCACACTGTTGCAAGCACAATATGCAGAAACACTCCTCAAGTGATTTCAGATGGACTTGTGCAACCCTGTATCGACACCACTCAGCCCCAGCATCATCCTGATGAAGTCAGACTGTCCACAGACAGATGAGGAGAAGGTGGAAATGGCATGATACCCATACCATGAGTCCCTCAGCGGTATCACCTGGCTCTCCATCATATTGTGACCCAACCTTGCTTTCACTGCCAGCCAACTTGGACAATTCAGTGCAAACCCTGGTGAAACCCACTGGAAAGTGCTGTAAGACAACAAAAATATATCTTGCAGCTACTCCAAGGGAGAGCCTAATGCAAGTGGGTGAAAGAAAGAAGAAGGGGTGAGTGATCATCCCAAAGGTTTCCTGCTGAGTTTGTTCTACAATGGTAGACTTAACAAGGGAGGGCTGACCAAACCTGAGTGGAGAAAAAGATGAGTCCAAGTGACTCCAGGCACGACCGCATGGAAATAGGGGCTACCAAGCTGGGCAAAGTACCAGCCAGGTGCACAAAGGGGAAAGAAAGAGAATATAAGTAAAGACCTACCTTGGTCACTTACTCTGAGCTTCCCTGGACACTCACTGGTGGTCTTTTCTCAGTGGGAAAAAGCTGTCCATTAGGTGCTGTGTACATGGCTTTATAGTCCGGGCACACCTGAGACTATATGAGAGAAACTAAAAAAAAAGGTACTGCCGCCCAGTCTGATGACCAGGGCCAACTGTGTAGGTAAAGAGGTACTGCTAATGCTACAAAATGCAGGTAGTGGCTTAGCCCAAAGTCCAACCAATCCATCCGAGCAACACTGTGTGCACAGCCACATGATTGCTGCTACCGGGCCTTGGACAGTCCAACTTGGACTATCTAAGCACTCAGACTTGGTTCATACTTGACCATACAAGTCTACTAATGTGAACTGGTGTGAATAGCAACCAAAACTTACTGCAAGTGAACTAGAAACTGCTGGACCATACTTGGTCAGCATTACTTGACCAATATGACTGACTTGGGCATGACACTCTTGACTTGGGGCATCACTGGGCTTGACCAGGGACCTGTAAATGAAAAGCTGGGGACTAGGGGTTTGTAACTGTAGAGAGCCCCTTGCTCCTACAGTGCTTATGCATGTTTTCAAATACCTGCAGGGTATGCACAACCTCACACTCACACTCAGAAGAGTTTCTGATGACAACCCTAATGCACTCAGTGGACACACTGATGTCAGCTTTGCATGTGGCAACAACCACCACTCCATTTCTGGCTACATCTTCCAACTCAGTGACACAACAATCTCCTGGAACAGCAAGAAGCAGGACAATGTCACCACTTCATCCTGTGAAGCTGAATACATCACACTTGCCCACTGTGCAAAACAAGGACTGTGGCTGCACTACATCACCTGTAATATCAGAATGTACAACAGCGATGAACCACCACCCACTGACCTATTCTCCAACAACACTGCTGCCATCACACTTGCATGAGAGGCCCACTTTCATGGCCAAAGCCACCATATTGGAACTCAGTTCCACTTTGTGCACAAGCAAGTTGAGGACAGAACTTTCAAGATCACACATGTCCCTACTGGAGACATGCTCACAGATGGACTCACAAAGCCTCTCACATGCAGACCTCACCAAATGATGCTTGCCCATTTCTTCCTAGCACTGGTCTGAGGGGGTGTGTTGGAGATCAGCCCGTTACTAGCCTATGGACTACACTCCTTTGCTAATACTGCCTACATTTCCTTTTTTGGACACTTGCGCTATGAGATATGCATGACCTTTCTGCACACTTTTCCTTCAGTCTTGCACCATGTCAACTGGAGGTAAGCTTACACCACATACTCGATATAACTCCATACTCATGTACTACAGTCTTACAGACTCATACTACAGCACGACAGTTCTCCAACACTCCATCCTCACCCAGGACCTCCTAGGGAGCAAATTCTCTGTGAACTCCTATAAGAAACTCCAGACTTTGCTCCTCATCAACAGGACTTCCTTCAACCCTTTGGAAGTCCTTCAGGAGTTCATTCCCCAACTCCTTGTACCCTTAGGTACCATGCCCACACTTTCTTCATCCCCTCTCAGAATCTCCTTCCCTGTGCTGTCCTTTCTCCTCCAATGGGGATGGGATTTGACATGATGTGAAGAGGTATAGTGGATTGAATGTGGACTTTCAATCTTAATCCAGAGCTAATGTTATGATTTGATCCTCAATCCATCATTGTTCTTTCCTTTTATAGTATTTCTTGTTCTTTTTGTTTTGCTTCACAATACTAAAACTTCCTTTTATGATATGTGTACCATATACAGACATGGTTTATGTGCCACTCCATACCCTATAAATAGGGTTCTATATATACTTGTGACTCCAAGCTAGTTCTACTCAATTCAACTTCTAGTTGACTTGCCACTTGCTTGGATCTTCTCCAAGCAGTAACTACACTTCACTACTCATATCCCTGCTACTTGACTATGGTCTTGTAGTCAACTACCTTCAATCCTTGTAGCTTGAGTTTACATTTGTATCTACCCAGTCCAGACATAACAAGTTGTCTGTATACAGACACTTGACTATGGCCACTGTGACAACTGTATGATCTGTGGGGTCTGTCCATAGTCCATACAGTTGCCAAAGTAAAAATGTCAAATCACTGATGTGATGTACTGGCATTCTCAGGCTTCTGCCATTTGACAGTCATGGCAATAGATGTACATGGGGATACTACATCACCCCCCTTTGAAGGGAACTTAAATGCTGGTGCAGAGTAAGTCAATGGAACCTTGTATGGAATTATCTACTCCACCCATGAGAGTTGTTCTTAGTGCACTCCAAAAGTTCTTTAACTGTGAGTGTCATCTTCTACAGCTACTTCCCCCTGCCTAGCATGGATTGGGATTCAAAGTAAGTATGGACTTGGACACAAATCATGGCCAACACATCCAGAGATCTAGGTAGGTTGTCAGACCCATACACCTTGCCATTGATCAAGATTCACATCAGAATTGGTCCATGCATTCAATAATATCCTTATTTACTGATGAAGGTCTAATTTCTATTCCCTATTCAAGGTCATGATGATATAGCATGATCAACAAGCCAATGGGGAGGCATCTAAGACCAAGGGCCATGTTAGTCACTCAAATGACTATCCCATGATCAGGTATGTTTTTATTGCAATGTCTTCAATCTGCTTGGCAGAGTAGAAAAAAGAGGGAACTTAATATAACTCATGTCCACAGGACTCACTGCAGGCCAGAGTTTGTATTCTTTAGAGTACATGAAATAGGGTTCTGTACAGGTAACACCATTGTACAAAAAGTTAACACCATACCCATACCCATGAACACCATACCCACAACAGGTATGGATAGACACTGACCTGTCATTGCAACAGTGTTGTGAAAACACCACAGTGGTCAATAACACTGTGGGTAATACCATAGACAATGGTTGGTCTGACCAAAGATTCTTGGTGTAAACAATGATACTGTAATCTATTTGTCCTCAGAGCTTCCATCCTTTCCAACCTCCATGTCTGCCTCATTCTACTTCCTCTTTTATGACTTCATGGCTGCTAAAAGGTCCTCCATGAAGAGTAAGTTTCACCTTCCCCAGGCACCAAGGCAAAGGAATGTACAAATGGTGGATGGTAACAATCTGTTTCAAGTAAAGTGAAGGAGCTGTCTCCTTTGAGAGAATACCTGCTCAATTGCAATTGAAGAAGTTGATAGAAAAATGAGTGTTGCAATGTGAAATGAAAACATGATTCAAATCTGGAATAGAAAGAAAGTCAAGTGTCATTTGATACAGTGTTGAATATGTGCAGCAATTGTTATACCACCAACTGAGGGGGTCATTGGTCTTTATAGTTGGAAGATGAAGGTATTCATTCAGTTCACTAAGCTGGAGCTTGAGTAAACAAGCTTCCATTGTTATAATCAGCAAAATCATCATCCTTTTTCTACTCTGTAAGCACATATACAAATACATAATGAGACATTGAGGGTACAAAGATGTAGCAAGGACCTTTGGCCAGGCAGCCCTTCAGGTTTGTGGAGCCAATGCTGATTCATTATTAGTTGGGGATTAGACAGACATTGGTACTGAATATCTTGATGACAAGCTCTGAGTGGGGACCTCAGGCCTCAGGCCCCAGGCCCCCATGGTTGGCAGTTGTACTCCTCAATGCCCTTAAGCCCTTGCCAAACCCATAAAACACTGTCAATCCATGGTGAAAGTGCACAGTATGCACATGGGTCCAACTGGTCAACACTGTACCTATACCTATGATACCCATTCACCAAACACTGTGGTGTAACCCATACCTGTGCAGAACCCTAACCTGAAAGGTTAACAGTATGAAAAGTGGCATCATGTAGTGGTACAGTGGCTCACAAAACTGTCTGAATGTTCATAGGTTTTTTACTAAAAATAGTATTCTATGACAATAGTTGATTTTAAGTCTATATTATGAGTGTATGAAAGAAAGTACATACCCTTGGCTTTCTAATGATCCATGAATCAAAGGATGCAGTTGAGATCCAATGGAATGGCAGCCAATCTGTCAAATCCCATCCCCAACTGGAAAATGGAGAAGGGGTTCATGGGAATGGGGGATTATGAAGGGGGACAAAGGTGTTGTAAAGGGGGGTACCTAAGGGTACAAGTGGTTGGGGAATGAACTCCTGGGAGACTTCCAAGGGGCTAACAGAAGTCCTATTGACAAAGAGCAAAGTCTGGAGTTTCTTTATAGGAGTTCATAAGGGATTGCTCCCTAGGAGGTCCTAGGCAGGACAGGGATTCCACAGGCCTCATGGGGGTCTAGGAGTGGGGTTGGAACTTGGGGAAACTGAGGATTCTCTCTCTTGGTCTCTGAGAGGTTCAGAGGACAAGAGGGACAGGGGCTGATTGGGATTGACAAGGGACATCAGAGTCAACAATGAGGTCAGGATCAGGTTGGAGCACCAAAGGAGAGGCTAGGGGGGCAAGGAACCTTGGTGTAGAATTTATGTGTCACACCTCACTCAGGTCTGGTTCTTGTTGCAGAGGTATGAAGAAGGGAGACAAGTCCCCAAGAAGAGGGTGAGTCAAGGAGGTAGTGATAAGCAAGGATGCTCAATTGAATGGATGGGTTAGACAATTTGAATAACTGAACTAGAGTACAAGGGAGTACTACAGGGACTTTATATACAAAGTCCAAAAGAAGAAACAAACTATGGATAAGAGTAAGTAAGAAGGGGTGAAGCCCAAGGTGGGATTTATAGGATACAAGCAAAGAATGCTATAAACAAATAAGCTATGCAAGAGGCCTTGATAACTGCTTTAATCCTTCTAGGCATACTCCTTTTGACACTATTTCACAGAAATTCTTTCCCATTCCTCTACCAACCTATCCCATAGTTAATGAACTCCTGTAGGTGCACTTTCATAACTTGAAAGACTTCTTTTAAGATGGTTCCAAGTGTGTTCAAGAGGATTAAGGTCTGGAGACTGTGCAGGTCAATCAAGAAGCCTGATTCCCTGCTCCTCAAACCATTTCTGAGCCTTCTTGGAGGTATGCTTGGAGTCATTATCCTGTTGAAAGATAACATCACCTGCTGGAATGCCTGATGTTAGAAAGTTGTAGTCAGTGAGAACATAACTTGCTGGCGAGGCACAACAGAGCAACAGCAGTTATCTGTGATAATGGACAAGATGCGACAATACAACAAGTAACTACAAAAGGGAAGGTACTATATAGTTCTTATGTAAGCAGTATTGTAGTGGAATGATTCTAATCCTACACACCCCCTGAATCATGAGCGAGTCCAAGGGTTACCATATAGTATCAGGCTCATCAACAAGACTAGCACAAAGAACAACAATAACTGAGTAGTATGTGAGGAAAGGCCAGAAGTGAGGACAACAATGGTGAGAAGATCTGGGGAAGCAAGCTGTGTGGGGAGGCCATGAGCATGATATATGCTAGTGAGAGTGTCCCGGATGATGAGGAGAGGCCATGAGTATGATGTATGCTAGCACGAGTGTCCCAGATGACTTGGGGTCATCACAATCTCGGCAGTACTGAGGACAGACATAGTGGGGTGACATACAGCAACAGCGGATGATCAGTTGAAAGGAAAGGAGGGGTGGATTGGAACACCTGTTCTGAGTCCAAGAGAGGATGTAGTGCCTGTGACACGGCCCATCAGTCAACAGCACACTTGAACACAAAGCCTAAAAGGATGCAGTGCCTGCGACATGGCCCATCGGTCAACAGCACACTCACACCGCCTGTCAAAGAAAGGATGTAGCGCCCACGACATGGCCCGTCGGTCAACAGCACACTCACACAGCCTGTCATGCGGTTATCACTTGTATAAGACCCTGATAACACTAGGCCTGGTCCATTATGTTAGAAAGTTGTGGTCAGCGAGAACGTAACTTGCTGGCGAGGCGTGATGGAGCGACAGCAGTTATCTGCGATAATGGACAAGATGCAACGATACAACAAGTAACTACAAAAGGGAAGGTACTATATAGTTCTTATGTAAGCAGTATCATAGTGGAATGATTCTAATCCTACACCTGATTCTTCCATGCTTTGTAGCAATTCTTCCTCCAAGATTGCCACATATTGGTCAGCATCCATTATCCCCTCTACCTCACTCAAACCCATTCCACCCTATACAGCCTCAAACCATTAGTAAACCCCCTCCAAATTTTACTGTACCTTTGATCTTCCTAGCAGTTAACCCCTCTTCTTGCCTTTTCCACACATACTCTTGCCCATCTGACCCAATTCTATTGATTTTTGTCTCATCTGACCATATAACCCTCTTCCAGTCCTCAACTATCCAATGTTGATACTTGTAGACAAAGGCTAGTCTTCTTTTCTTGTGGTTTTGAGTAAGTGAAGGCTTTTTCTTTTTTATCACAGCCTTTAGTGAAGCTTTCTTGAGGGCATTCCTCACTGTCTTGGGGCAGACAGGATTATCAATTATGGTATTGATAAATTGAGTGGCCTAAACTACATCCTTGGCCTTTCCAGTAATGATCTTTTGAATAATAGCTCTTTTGTTGATAGGAGTAAGTTTAAAAGGACAATCACCAAGGAGCCTAGTTGTCTCTGGCTGGAGTTTCTGAATAACCTGGGACACTGTAGACTTTCCTAGGCCAGTTTGGGAAGCAATCTTACTAGAGGAAAGACCAAAAAAAGAAAAAATAATAATATTGTTCTTTTGAAAAGAAAAGAGGGGTTTCATAATGGTGGTGGAAATTTTAATATGCAATGGTGGGTTTATATATGGCGTCAGATGCTCAGTTACATAATGAGGACATAATAGAACCCTTATATAGTGTATATAATTGCATTACAGCATGGTAGGATTCAAATATACATAATTAAAAACAAAACTAGTCATGGTTTTTAAAACCAACAAAGACTTTGAACAACTAAGTTCTCTTATAGTCCCCAAATGCCTAAGGGTTCAGCCCACTAATAACTGTGCTTGTGGTGGCACTTCAGAGTGAAGAATGGAACTAGCCAAAAGAATTGAACTGGCAAATGTCTAGTACAGTCCCAGGTTTATATAGTACTTTTACTGTTTGTGTCCAGATGATGTAATAATAATCAAAAAGAGAAAATAGAAAGTGGAACCATATGAGTTCATATTGCTATTGGATGATAAGAAGGCTATATGTATAGAAAAGCATAGTCAAGATAAGTATGAGTCATGATGATGTCATTGTTCTAGAAACATTTAGTTATAAAGTCTAGATCCTGCATAGCATGGATGTGAATGAAAATAGAAATGAAACTGTGCATGATATGAAATAGTTTAAATTGGAATTATATTGCATTGCAATAGTTTTGGATTGGCTTCCATTCCATCAGATCTCAACCAAATCCTTCAATTCATGGATTATTAGAAAGCCAAGGGTATGTACTTTCTTTCATACACTTATAATATAGACTTAAAATTAATTATTGACACAGGATACTATTTTTAGTAAAAAACCTGTAAACATTTGGACAGTTTTTTGAGCCACTGTATGAGAGAGTCAAATCATGATGCATGGATGACTGGGACCTCTGGTAGTGATCTTTATCTGGGGTAAAAGGTAAACCAAAGAACCATGGCCAGAAGGGTAACCAGTGCAGTCTTTCCAGAGGGATTGGCACAGGTAGTTGGTAATGATGGTGATGCAGGACAGGGCTTGTGGAACATTGTGATTGAGGACAGGGTTTGAATTTGTCAACATCATCATGGACTTTAATATTTATGAGTGCAGTACCTTTCTTTCCTTCTACTAACAACCTTTTGTCACTCAGTCACTAACAGACAAGGAACCATCCCATGAGAACTCAGATATGAATATGGCCTAGGATGACAATCCACAACTCAATGACAAGATTAAAATCAAGCTTGAAAGGATGAAGATGAAAAGGAGGGTGAATCTGAAGAGGCCAGCCCCATCAGAACTATATCCAGACTTTCTTCACTTCACTTCTCCAGGATGCAAAACCTGAGAAACTTTTACTCCCACCCTCATCTTACAAATCATGGCTTAAATCAAGCTCATGTCACCTCAAATCCTTAATCTGAATGAATCATCCAACAGAGCTGCATCCACACCTAGCAGTGAATTGAGTTAACCACCCCCAAAGCACAGTAACACACAGGGCAGGAGACAAAAGACTCCCTTTTACATACCCACCAACTGACACCTGTGAGCAGATGTTGGCATCAAATCTGAGGAGGGTGATGGTGATGAGGTAGTGAAAGAACATGCTGGGATCACAGTGCACTGGTTCTTGGATGATACTGATGAAGAGAAATACAGGTTTTGAATTGAGTCAGGTGGTCCCTACTTTTGCTGTTGTTTGCTTTACATTATAGTATATGTTTGTGACACCAGCAATTTTATTTCCATTTCCCTGCCCACTGCCTGGATCATTTCCACCTGAATAGATCATCAGGAATAATCAAGAATATGATAAAGATGCAGTTTGCATGAACCACAGATATCACTCATTACCATCAAACATAGTTTCACCAATCATATTCAATGAGGTGCCTTGCAATGCATCTCAAGGTAAGTATTTCAGAAGGAATACAGCCTGGCAGGTAAGACCTGCAGATGAAGAACCTGGGTGAGACACCTCCATCAGTACCATTCATATTATGGAGAATTGTATGCATGATCATCCATGCATACATGTAACATGAAGTCTTTAGTCAGTATTGAGGCACCACTGCACTTGCTTTTCTAATCAGGTCTGAGATATGGAGAAGACAAGGGTGATTTGTTGTTCAGCTGATGTTGTGAATAAGGACATTGTTGGTGACATTAGGAGGTGTCAGTTGAACTATAACTGTATCTCTTGCTCAACCATATAATCCAAGTTGCTCACTGAGCGAGGTTTCCTCTATCATGCAAGAAACTATGAGATAGAAGTGATCAGCAGGCATATTGCATGATTCAACCATAAAACAAAGCCATTCATATTGTAAGTCAGGCCAAATGCTCTGCTCCTTGAAATACTGAACCCATATGATTGTTGAATAGTGAATCCACACCTAGACAGTAAGGAAATGGCCAGATAGCCTAGTGGTTAAGCATCCCAGTACTATAGGGAGGACCTGGGTTCAATTTCCAGTCTAGCCAGATTTTAGTGATTACAACAGGTTATGAGCCCTGCTTGCACTTTAGATCTGGACCCTACTTAGAAAGCCACTATAAGATGAATGTTAATGCTATGAGCACTATAAGCATATCAGTTGTGGCTTCAAGGGGGTGTGTTGGATAGTAAATTCACACCTAGATGGTAAGGGAACAGCCAGATAGCCTAGTGGTTAGGCATTCAAGTACTACATGGAGGACCTGGGTTCAATTCCCAGTCTAGCTAGATTTTAGTGATTACAACAATGATGATGCTGAGCCACTGGGGATCAAGTTGCTCAATGTGCATCAGCAAACTAGCATTTTCCCACAAAATGTCATCATGCATCACACAATCATGCTTGTAGCTGTGCTCACAAAAATTTATCCAGAGGCTAGATTCTATCTAAAGACTGTCTCATAAAAATTTCAGCCTAGATTAATACTAAAAAATGATGAGTGGATTTCCCCTATTTCTCTGTACAGGTCTGTATGGACCTGTATTACTAGGTACCTTTCTGTAGTGGCTGTCCAGGTCTGTACATATCTGTCAATGCAAAAGTTGGTTTGCTTATGTGATAGAACCACACAGTGGACAAATGCAAGCCAGGGTACATATGGCAGGGTCCATGGCTAGTCAGGGGAGGGAGGAAGGAGATGTTGGAATTACTTGATTACATACGCTTTTATGCTTACCTAAGCACTACTTACATCGCACCTAGTCTACCTTTAGTTCCTTAGTGACTACAGAGTATTCAACAGGTGTGTACTTACCTATCTACTAA
>JBBPTY010000747.1:0-13893 GCA_038094335.1 Tylopilus aff. striatulus | reverse complement strand
GCGCTAATAACCCAAAAAAATGGTCAGAACTCCTCCCCACCATAGAATTCCACCATAACTCAGCCCCCCACTCATCCATCAAAGTCTCCCCATTCTCACTCCTCCTAGGTTATAAACCCAGAGCCTATCCACCCCTAGGCAAGACCTTCTTACCTGCCCTCCAAAGCCGCCTGTCCTCTTTAGAAGAAGCCCGAAAGGAAGCATTAGCAGCACATGAAACTGCTCGTCGGATCATGATGGAAAGAAGCACTAGGAAGTTCTCCCCCTGGAAAATCGGAAATAAGGTCTGGCTAGAAGCCACCAATCTCCACCTCCATTACCCCTCTAGGAAATTAGCTCCCAAACGACATGGCCCCTTTGAAATTGTTCAAGTATTATCTCCACTGACTTGCCGACTAAAACTCCCTCCCACATGGAAAATACATGATGTCTTCCATGCATCCCTTCTATCTTCCTATAAGGAAAACTCTACCCACAGCCCCAACTTCCTTCGACCCCCTCCTACCCTCATTGATTCCGAAGAAGAGTATGAAGTCGATCAGATCATCTCCCATAGAAACATTGGACGAATTCAGAAGTACCTGATCACATGAAAGTGATATTCCTCCACCAAAAACACCTGGGAACCCAAATCCAATCTCCACCACTCCGCCCACCTCCTTTCTCAGTATAAGAAGAGCCATGCAATCAATTGATTCCCTCCAAGAGGACGTGGTGTCTCTACGTGAAGTACCCCCCTCGCATGACCGCTGCGGAATCTCTTCCTTCTATTCATCCCATCCCGAGACCCTTCTGGACCACTCATCGTCTCTTTATCCTCTACATCGCTATCGGCATCTGTTGCACCCTCGTCATCATCACTGCCATCATCCTCTCCGTCACTCTGTCATGTCAACCCCAAATCCCTATGCTAAACGCCTCCAAGAGCCTGCCAAGGAAGCTGATCTTGTATTGCTCAGACTCGCCCTCTCTGACAGCAGACTTATTACCAACTTGGAAAACCTTATGGACACCAACTCTCCTCTTCTTTCTCTTGTCTCTGCTTTCCTAATTCAATGATGACTCATTTCCTTCTCTTCCTTCCTAAGGAGTCATCCTTCTCTCTCTGAAACAGAACATCACTTCTTTGTCTCTGCCATTACTCATCTCCAACTCAACCTAGATCATCGCCTCCTCTTTGCCATGCATCAACTCAGTTTGCTAACAACTGTAGTGGAGCTAGACAACTCCCTTCACACCTTTGGTCAGACTCATATCCCGACAACCCCCTCCTCCCCTGTCACCTCCCCTCCCCGATCCCAGCCCACCTCACCCATCCCCCCCACCCACAGCCGAAGTCCCACTCTCATTCCCAACCCCACTATTCTACAGGTCGCCATCTCTCCTCCCCCACCCAACAATGTCCACCCTCAATACTCCTTCTTAGGCCTTTCACCTACTCCCCCTGATGCTCAGTCACCGGACTATGGCCCAAACAACCCCCTTTGTCTCACTCCAGGTGATGGACATACTTATACCGTCATGGTCAGTTCACAGAGAGAACACCACCCAATCCCCCTCGTGGAACGACTTTCCTCTCCCTCCCCTACTTTGTTTGATGATAACATAGAGGAGGACACACCTTGGGATGACTTGGCTTATGGCAACACCACTGGATCCCCTGGGTATGGGGCAAGAGATTAGTTTGAAAATTGGTACTTCAAACGTAGGAAGGGGGTAATGTTACAGTTGTCCCACTTTACTCTAATCTGTCACACCTTTGGTCTAGGTCATTTCCTTATTTAACCATCCTTGTTCTTCCTCAAACAGACACTGTCTCCTTGGTCACTTCTCTCACAGCAGCCTTGTATCCCCATTTACCCATGCAGCTTCTATTGTTCCTTCTTATTTTCTCTTGTTCCATTGTTCCTTTTTATTCTCTCTTGTTCCATTGACCCACCCTTATGTGAACTCAGTTCACAATATATACCGTAGCCTCCATGTATGTAGTTTTCCCACGCTTGATCTGCATAACTATATGTTCTATCTTGTGTCCTTGTGTGAAGGCCATTCCCTTCATTCTAAGTAAGTGCCTAGTGGACCTCTAGCAGTCCTCCCCTCGTCCCAGAAGTCTCCAGACGCAGTGCCTCTTCGTGAGTGCCTCCTGGAGTGACTTACCACAGGATTCAACATACTGCATAACAATTACCACCTCTCCTTCCAATTCCCCCACACCCCCCAAGAAAGAACCCCTTGAATATGCCAACACTGAGGAAATGTTACCTACTGTCGAAGAACTATACCAGAGACAAACAGACACCACTATACTAGCCCACCAGCTTGCTCACCAAGCTGTAATACCTAGAATACCCACACCCTCTTCCCCCACACTAGTAGCCCAAACCAGCCAAATCTTTCAAATTCCCCTACTCCAACTGACACATACCATGACTTTCAAAGCCATTGCCCCCATGGGAAACATCACCAGCTTCAATGGAGAAGCTGCCAAAGCTGAATCTTGGTTAAACAGGATTTCTGCCTACTTGGCTGCCAACCTGTTGGTATACAACACAGAAGACTGAAGGGTAATCTTCACCTATTCAAACATCACTGAGGGAACTGCTTGAATCTGGACTAATGCCCAGATGAATATTGCATTAACAAAAAATGACTGGGAAATGTATGCAGATTTCCAAACAACCTTCCAAAAGAAGAATCAAAGACACCAAACAAAAGGCAAACACATGGCTCTTTCACACCTGCATCAACCATGTCAGCTGATTAGCTGAATACACCAATCAGTTTGAACTCATTGTTATGTTTACACCGGGTAGGCGATGACGTAGACCTTGGTCTTAAGGCGAGCCGGCAAAGATGATATAAAGTGGAGCGAAAACCTAAGTTCTCAAGCTCAAAGATATAGATGTTTGACCCGAGCCCAGTATTTGGGAAGATAGTCAAGTAGAGGATGATAAAAGTGGAGCGAAAACCTAAGTTCTCAAGCTCAAAGATATAGATGTTTGACCTGAGCCCAGTATTTGGGAAGATAGTCAAGTAGAGGATGATAAAAGTGGAGCGAAAACCTAAGTTCTCAAGCTCAAAGATATAGAGGATTGACCCGAGCCCAGTATTTGGGAAGATAGTCAAAGAGAGGATAAGATTGCTAGCTGTGGGTGCCGGCCAAGGTGATGCAAGATACAGAGGGTAAATATCTACCATGTAGCTCAAAGTAAAGAATAGTAGATGGCGAGTAATACTCAAGCCTAATGAAGATGTAGAAGATAACTCTTAACACTGAGTAAGTGGCTCTTAACACTGAGCAAAGTGATGAAGATGATTGGAGACCCGAGCCCGTATTGGGAGGATAGTCTCAAAGAAGAATGCTCTTACCACTGAGCCAGTGCATAGTTTGACATCGTTGCGGATGATAGTAAACGACAAGTGGGGCCAAGAGTGGGCGAGTGGGGCTATATAGATGGAGCATTACCACGAGCCAGAGTGGGCATAAACACAGGTCGAAAGAGTAGTTTAACATCGTTGCAGATGGTCCTAGTGACAAAGACATCCCATACCAAGCCTGGGTGGTAGGCATCCCAATGTTGACCCTTAGGTGGAGGGGACCTTGACCTTTCACTACACGTGCCTGGGCAAGACAGAGTATAGCCCTAGAAGACTAGGTAGAATCAAGATGAGGACTACGGTTACATGCGTGGTCCTTATATATGTAAAAGATATGCGCACAGACCAAGACTAAGTAAGGAAAGAATGCGCTGATTGGAAGATAAGAAGATAAGCGAGTGTTACGCTATTGGTTAGAATGTAGTAGAACAAAAGAAGACACGGAGATAGAAGATAGAAGCATCGGATGTAATAGAAGATAAGAAACATGACGGTGATTACCGTGAGAGGCTTCGGATATGATCGTGGGAAGGATGATCAAGAATAGTACTGACTGAGTGGTAAAGAGTAGGCAAAGCCTAAAGAGTGAGTATTGCTAACATGATGGATAAGGGTTAGCTAAGTATAAAGGAGAAAGATATAGATAATATAGACGAATCGTAACACTCATGGTGTTACAAGCCGAACTCTCTGAAAAGGCCCACAATGACACTGTCATGGAATACTATTGAGCAGGACTTCCCATCTGGCTGATGAAACAGATAGTCACAAGTGGAGGCCTCCCAAAAACCCCTGACAAATGGTACACACAGACTCCATCTCATACTGAGTGTACTTCTACAGTATGTCCATGAGTTTGCCTGGCATCATCACCAGTGTCCTAGTGACCTCCTGCAGTACTGTAGTACCTTGATTTGAGGCAATTGCCTCTTTCTTTTTTTCCTTTCTTCTTCTTAGAATCATCAGGTGGCCCTTTGGGCATTTGGCAACTTCTGTCATCTGGAGGTGGGTTGTCCCCACCAGAGTGCAGCTTAGCTGTAGACACTCAAGTCAAGCTGTGTGTGGTGATGGTGCAACTCATCACAAATACCATTACACACTCTTCAAAAAATTGTAAGGTTTGATACCAAACAACCCTTAGTTCATGCAAGTGAAGAGTACTGTATGGTATTCACAAAGTGAGATACACAGGGATAATGTTCAATGGGATGGTAACAACCACCCCATCTAGTTTATATACACTACAGTGCATGTGATTACTTCTATCACATGCACCTTATTATTACCATAGCTATATTGGGGCCTTTAGCCCCTTTACACTTCCCCTTCATATCTCCATCCCATCTATCTCTGATCTGACATCTGACATCCAACCCCCAATGTCTACAAGCATCAGGGAGATGTGGGATTTGACAGATACTCTGTATGGTACTGTGACAGACTGTACAGGGGAGGATTGTTCTATGGTGCTGTAGGAGCTGTACAGTATATTAATAATTTACTGATGCAGCTGGTTGGCTCAACAATGGGTGTGGCTCAAACAGTGGGGGATGACTGTGCTAGTAATGGGCTGGTCTCCAACAAAATCATCAATGTTTAACAATCCCATCAATGTAAAAAATGCATCCGACCAAGGTAAATGACAAGATATCTCTTCCTTCGAGTTCTAGCACCCCCACTTCCAAGTCCGAGTTAAACTATAAGAAGAGGGCAGAATGTGATCGTATACACGGCATCGAGGTCTGAGGGACAAGTCCAGAGGGCTGTACCGCTCGATTCGTCGTAGGCGTAGCAATACGAGTTTGGGCAGTTGTCCTCTGTTGTGAACAAGTATTTAAATATATTCGGCAGTCAACAATCATCATGCACGCACTGAAGTAACTATAGTACTCGACCCCCGAGGAGGGACAGGTTGCTGCGGTGTTGTACTGCCCAGAGCAGCAGTTGGGCGAGTTGGCTAGAGGGATGCAGGTGAGGGAACCTCTAGGCAGCCGTGATGTCACCCACTGGGATCGCCGTCCAAGTTGGCTTCACATGCGCTCTTGCATCCCACGGGGAATCCAGTGGAGTCATAAGGACCAATGAGCGGTGCAGGACCTGGGTATCACAATAAACCCTTCGGATCAAAATCAGAAACATCGCCACGCACAATCTGGGCCTAGGTCGACGAGGCAGTCCGCAATACCACAGCCAACAGTATTGGTGATGGAAAGGGGTAAATTGTAACCGTCGACAAGTGAGACTAGAATAGACAATCAGAATATGAGTAGCAATCTTGAAGGTACTAACCATCATAATAGTCGACGCCATTATATCCAAGCGTGAATTCTGCGAGCGAGGCAGGTGGGACGCCCTGCGCTCATGTCGTTCATGAAATCCACGAGATTTAATCGGAAAAAATACCTTGCCGTCCGTGGTACTGCATTCCAAACCACCATTACAGCCACCGTCAAGACAGGAGTTAGGGCCAGGATTGGTGGTGAAGTCGCAATCTCGCCGGCCCTAGAGGTGAAATGTAAAGTGGATGATATTGACCTCCTCCACGAACGTACCCAGATTCTGCCGGCAGTCCAGTCACTCGGGACCTGTAAAGAGGGGTCAAATCACCAAGCTCTCGAGCAGAGGTCAGATGGACGTTACCTGGAATGTGACGGAGGTATATGCCGCAGCTTCCCATCTTTAATCATAGTCAGCATTCATGCAGCACAAAGAGAGGCCAAATATACCCTGTAGGGTAGTTAGGAAGGGTGCCTGTACCGGTGAACATGGCAGGCCTTCGCCGTCGCACTTGTCAATCTACGATATCACTTTAGTGTAGAACATATGTATACCACACAGTGAAAGGGCAGCCATTGTAAACGGTCAAAGTGCGTTGTGCCAATGCCCTCGATACAAGCGCAAGGGAGAAGGCAAGAGTCAGTTTCACCATGTCGGAGCAAGTAATGACCAGTGATCGATGGCTACGTCTCCCAAATAACAGACGCAGCACCTTTTATATGACGGGCGGGAGAAAATACACTCAGAGTGTACAAAACCCAGGGAATATTCTGGTAGGGGCCTGTGTTGCTTCAAGGGGATATCCCGAAACCGCGTATGCCTGGAAGTGTCATGCGGATATGTTACCATAAGGCCAGAGAAAGGGTGAATGTATTTCGACTGCGTTGATGCTATCCAAGTGCCAGTTGATCGCCGAGAGTGTGTCGTCGCCGAAAGGTTCAGGTTGACATTGTCCCGCGTACTACTAGTACTACTACCTTCCCACGGTTTCTGTCTCTTTACGGGTTGCTGTACATGGGTAGCGGCCCGCCCGGGATGATGAACTCCCTGGTAAACAGTCAAAGAGCCGGACACATGATCATGACCCATGGCGAATTTCATGCGTTCCATCGGGCCCGACAGCCAAAGGGCTCAGTCGATGGGAGCTCATAGGGGGAGTTAAGACGGGAGAATCGTGGATTTGCACATGTTCCGTGCCGCACTTGTCGTAAGCACATTAGTCTACTGGTGCCTCGAGAAGCTTGGCGCGCGATGCCTCGGCGGCCGATCCTGCTTTCTTACAAAGAAATCTTGCATGGCCGCCGTGACTGCTGTCAAGACCCATGATACCGTGACATTTACAAGTGTTCAAGCATAGGTGATTCCAGTTCCAGTGCCTCTGACATCAGATCAGACCCATTCCCCATGAGCGCGCAACTCGTAGCCATTGAAATTGTCGCTCCGTCAATCTTTCGGAAGCAACTGACCCGTCATTGGCGGAGTGTCTTGGGGCTCACTTTCGCAGTCTCCGTTGGTAAATCCAAAACTGCAACACGATGCAGCACTATCTCCTCTTCGCCCTTACGTGGTACTACCCCGAGTCCGGAATGAATCTGTTTTGCTGACTGAAAGCTAGGCGTTCCAGGCCGAGCCGTGATGTCTCGGGTGCGGGTTGTAACGTATCCTAGACCTAATAAATGAGACGAGGCAGGGATTCGGGAGATGCACGCAACTTCTTGTTTCCCATCGAACTTTCAAGTCTCTGATTGACATGCCCATATCCCGAACCTGGCTTGTTACGGGGTAGGCCTATCTCGTTCCATGGGGGAAGGCTGCTGATGTGCATGCATTATAGTGCCTCCCGTGGAATCGGGCTCAGCGTCGTCCAACACCTGCTTAGTTCTCCAGAGAATGTCATCTTCGCTGCTTGTCGAAACCCCTGCTCTGCCACCGCCTTGAATACCCTCTCAAGGGTTCCCAAGGCCCCGGGGAGGCTTCATGTCGTGCAAATGGATGTAATCGACGAGGATTCTATATCTCGTGCGACGACAGAGGTTAAGATGGTTCTTGGTGACGTAGGCCTCGACTATCTTATCAACAACGCCGGAATAGTAGGTCTTCGCCCGAGAGTGAGCAACTTAGCTAACACTGTAACAAGGCTGTAAAAGATGACACACCCGGACTCTAGATCTGAAAGACCTCGCCGCAACTATAATGACCAATGTTGCGGGGCCTGCCCTTGTCACGAGAGCCTTCATACCTCTCATCGAGCGAGGCAATCAAAAGATCATCGTAAACACGTCCTCCTCATTGGCCAGTATTGGCATCGATGGTGGCGAACAGCATTCGTCTTACAGTATCTCAAAAGCAGCGCTTAATATCATGATGTTGTGTAGTGTTTAGTCCTTATATGTTGGTACGTTAAAATGACTTACCCGCCTCGCTCAGCTTCATCTGCTATCATACAGACCTATAAACAAAGCAAAGAACGTCCCGACCTGATCCCACTCCTTATCGACCCAGGTTGGGTGAAAACAGGTATTTCGATAGAATGTGAGACCAACACGCACAACCACTCACCTGGCATTAGATATGGGTGGCGGTAATGCCACGCTTGAGCCGCATGAAAGCGCAGCTGGGATAGTCAACGTCCTATTGAACGTCAATCGATCGTATGCAGGGTGCTTTCTCAACTATAAAGGAGAGACAGTGCCTTGGTAATAGATTCTGGACCGGGTTTGGCCCTTGCTGCTCCGTGCATGTATGTTGTTACTAACTGAAATGGAGTATTATGGGTCTAGGATGAGGAGTCCGACAACAAGGAACTGCACGCTCAGTTATTCATACACCGGTATCAGCGTCAGACTTTGTCGCACCAGCGTTAGAACCGGCACTTTGCTCTATCTGGATTAGACTTTCAAAGAGTGCTCGAAACACGCCAAGTAGGCGGAGGGTCTGTCAACACCGTGAGTCACACATAAAGTGCTCAAGTACTACGCGGAATCTGGCGTCAACGGCAACATCGGAAAACAACCAGATAAGGGCCAAGAGCGAGTTCAAACGTCGCCGGGGGTAGTTCAGGGAGGGTTCTGAGAACGCATGACGCGTTCGAGCTGGCAGCAGTGACGGCGAGCATTCGTCACTCCACTTTGCTAGGACACAGGGGAGTGACAAGACGAGCTTCTCGAGAATGCATTAGAATATCAGTCAGTGCTTCAGCAATAAGTGAGGTGAGTTTATCAGGTTGTTGGACATTATTGCTTGAAGCTATCATCTGGGAGAAGGAAATCCAGTAATAAACTCGATGGACAACCTGCCAAGCGGCCGCCGGTGCTGATTGAACCGAATATTGCCGTCTGAGCTCCAACACGATTGCTCTGAACACCTCTCTTTGGGAGCAAGAAAATTTGCTTGTTCTTTTCATTTGTCGCCAGCACATCCAAGTACTACAACTCGTCATGCGCACGAGACGTTTCCTCAGCTGGCTCACCACCGGAGTTCGTCTCAGCAGGAGGCTGTCCACCGCCACTTCCTGCCAATACATTCGTATCTGCGGTCGCCACGCTCGCGTGAATCTTTCCCTCGACAGCGAGTCGACGCGCAAAGCGAGCAATCTCATTATCATACTCCTCCCATTCGGGAATCTGACGTGCTCTAGACAGCTTTGGTTCTTTCTGTTTCCAAATGAATTCGTGAATAGAGTGTCACCATGAGGCTTGCTGAGGAGACAGACCGTGAGGGGGTTTTGACAGAGGTCGATTGTTTTTGCGCGATGGAATCTGTCCTTACTGCCTGTGATCGAGTGAATACCCAGTGTTGTACCGAACATGTCAGCAAGTTAACGTACACCAGGTCTCGCACTATATGACGATCATCAGGACTTTATCCTCTCAAGGATTGGAGCATGCTCACCCATAACCAATCCTCGTGCAGGGAATACTATGTTCCTGGATCAGCATTGGCTCGATTCATAGTGAAAGATACTTACGATCGGAACTTGGGCCTGCAAGTTATTGGGAAGATCTAGGCTCATGTCATTCCTCCGCTCCTCTGATACTATGGGGACCAGCGCACCTTGGTCCAGGTTTGCAAGTGAACCGGGATCTTGGGATAACATCTGATATGATCCTCGAAGAAGATCCTACGACGGCGCTAAGGATACAAAACGGTTCTTATGGTCCTTGGGTGCTCACCCCAGCAGCCATCTAGAGCCCTTGGTTAGAAAATGCAGATCCAAATTGCAAAAGGGAAAACCCACCTGACGGAAGCGAACGAGATCCACGACGTATAGTGCACTCCAAGAAATGTGAGTAAGACAACAAAAATTCATACATGATAGAAAATACCTGATGTGGTATGGTCTACCAGCCAAGGAATCTTGCCAATAACCCGTTTTCCAGAAGCGGAATCCCTCCATGTCATAATTGTCATCTCCCATCGGCGTGTAGCCATATGGTGCGCCGTGAAGATCCAGATCGACCAGCTCTTGCAGGTCTGCACGAACAATCTGATCAGCATCAACGAAAATCACCTTTTTGAGGTCCATAGGGAAGAGAACATCGAGGAAGAGGATTTTATAGGCCCATATGATGCGCTGCTTTTCCTTCTGTGCTCTTAGCCATGACGGCCATTTGTAAGTCACCAACTCGTATTGGAAACCGTATTCTTCTGCCATATGAGGTATGAATTCCTGAATGATATATCGGTACACAGAATGCAAGGCAACGTGGGGCTGCAAACACTCACGAGGAACGATGGAGAAAGGAAATTCTCGATGAACCAGAACTTGACACTGCTGTTGGTGTTGCGCAGCACGCTCAAGATCATGATCGAGGCAAACCGCTGCAGTAGATTCACTAAGAAACTGATCCCTAGAGCTGAGATGACTTGAACCCTACCTCGTACAACAGGCCAGACGCCACGGTAAATATATTGATTTGAGCCTGACCCTCGCCTTGTTTTTGAAGAGCCGTTGTCTTCTTGTCGTCTGTTTTGGGTCTCAAGAACGAGGACACCCTTGCAAGGAAGTCAGCGCAACAGTTAACGACAAACCCGCAACACTTACTTCGACATCAAGTTTTCCATAATGTTCCCAGACCCTTCACCAGGACCTTGCGGTCCCTCTAGGACATCCAACTTCTCTGCGCCCGGTCTTCGTGCCAATCGGGGATATAATGTGAGCCCATCAAAGCTCATCACTGTCAGCTCATCGCCAGCCTCGGCGACCGACGGGCTGTTCCATCCCTCGCTCCCGACGCTCTCGAGCTCATAGATGTCTCTCCCGCGTCCCTCTCGAATCTCAAGTCGGAATGTCCCAGGGCGCGCCTTGAATTGCAGATAGCCCAGGTTGACAACGACTTGTGTATCATCGACAATTGACCCATCTTTGGCACTGGTCAGTTGGAGCTGGACGCCTCTAGGCGGGCTAAGGGTCTTTTGCTCGCGCGCATGTCCTTCTACGACGAGGTAGTCTAGCGCAAAGAATGCTTGTACGCCTTGAGACTGGTCTTCTGGTAGGAGTTTGCTCAATTGGATGTTGTCGAGATCGTATAGGGCTTCACGTGGGCGGACCAGCCAGGAAGGAGGAACATCCATCCCCAGTGTATAAATTGGCTCCATAGGAAGCCCATTGAATGTCACCCGCGCAGGAATTTCTTCTCTACAGCAAAATCAGACAAAGAAGGTGCACGTTACAGAATATTTTTACCCATTCTCGTCGTAGGTAAGACGTGGGACAATGTTATATCGATAAAATCTTTTGAGGGGTATCTGAATCCAGAGGCTATTTAGCGAGGACCCGACAAATGATACTATGTTTCCCACCTCGGTCAGTTGTGTGGGATGTAAATAGATTTCAACATAGATATCGGCAAAGAGCTCAGAAGATCGCTTGATGACAATCAGCGTTTGCTGTGGGCCGATTTGCGACAGAAACCTACTGCCAATATCGTTGACCACCTCTGACCTGCCTCACTCAGAGGGTCCACCAGCACTGCAATATGAGTCTGGGCTGAGGAAGGGTTACCCACGGCAAGTTTACTTCAAACGGGACATGAGCATGATAATCAGACATTTTCAAGTGAGACAAATTTACGTGTAGTTGCTCGACAACAGTCGATAATTCCGCGTGCGTGGTTTGGGTGCAGTTTCAAAAAAACCAACCTCCGAAGGGTCAGGCTGCTGATCGGCGTAAACGATGGAAGACGCCATCGAAATCAAATCTGCACGCTTGAATCTGTCACGTGTAACATCCATCCATAAGTTTTGTCCCTATAGCCGAATAGAATGACTTGGCTTACACGTTGATCGCATTATCTTCACCAAAAATCTCATGGATTGCATCGGCTACCCGACCAACACGCTGCTTGATTTCAAAGCTTTCTAGCATCGCAAAATCCTCGGCAATAAACTCGGAACTCGCGCCGAAGGGACCGACAAGCTGTTTCACCAGGTTGTGAATTCAGTCTACACTGGCTTAGTAAACAACGTACCCGTCCGTTCACCAAGACAGCTCTCTGCCCAGACGGAAGTCCGAGCTGCCGGATGAATAAACGATGTATTTGTCGTAAGCGAGCGATGTCGGCGGGGGTAGCCTCCTCAGCCAAGACAAATGGTTGCTGTGCCCCGGGCGCGTGTTCTATATCCGAGCCACTGACCAATGTCTCCAAGAGGCGTGACGGAGGTATGCCCGTCAGCGTACGCGCATGAAGAAGGCTGTTAATCAAGGTGGAGGCAGTCCCGGCGACCTTTGCTTCTGAGTTGTCTACGAAGGTTACCCGAGCTTTCGTTGAACGAGTCTGAACCGATTACGTAGTAATGAGCATCAGTGCGGAAAGAATGATGGAACACAACTACCATGAATATTAGAGCTTCTTTGAGCAGTTCGAGACCTTCATATGAATCAAAGTCGGCAATGACATACATGGTTACCGCTAGATCTTCACTCTGACCTGCTTTTCCGTGAAGAAGGCAGAAATGAATATGAGAAATTACGCACTTGGGACGACAAAGGAACCATCTGCAGTCTGAAACCCAGTTTTGGAGAGTACTTCAGGTAAATTGAACATCTGCAAGCTCCCCCCATCTTGTCCATGGCCAGAGGGTTGATTGACGAAGATGTACGGATTCCGACGAGAAAGCGTCGAAGGGAGGTCATAGAAAAAGGTTGACATCAGAGGAACATCATCATCTGTGATCGCGCCAGTGTACACCTTAGGAGGCGTCAACAATAACTTGTCAGTGACGATACATTATACGTGCCATCTCCTGAAGAATCTGCAGCTGCGCCGTAACTTCATTAGCCAATTGTTGGAATACGCTCTGCAAATCCAAGCCTTGTTGAGATGGATTAGAACCCAATGATGCTGTCACATACATCACTGATTTTAAGATATCTTCCATTGACAAACGCGTGGCCCATTCCAACAGACGATTGAAGCCCGACACCCAGTCTTCGGCCGTATTTTTGTGCTAGAGAGACAATGTCTTCTCCCGTTGATGCGTCAGCGAGTGATATACTCCCATTTGCAATCGAGGCGAAGTCCTCTCCAGTGCCAAGTGAACGGAACGTATCCTCTACTATTTGCCATGACAGGTTTGACAATCTCTGCCCTGCATGGGCACGCGAGATCTACGGCGCGCTTATTAGATTTTTTCGCTAACAATGGATAGGGATCTACATACACCTTGAATGAAGAATATCATCCGATCGCGTCCATATTTTTGGTTGACATAATATATCAGTCGAGCCATAGGAAGACCTAGTACAGAATAAACGTCAACCGGTATGAGACACATCCATGGACTCACTGTCGCCATCTCCTTCGGGGACAAAACCCCATCTAACTGGGAATCCTCGAGGAACAAAGTGCTCCGACAGGCTATTGAGAAGTGAAAAGGATCGCAGTTGCGATAGATCAATGACAAATATCACGTTGACTAGATTTTGCCGAATCCGCAGCATAGGTGAAAAAAGCGACATGGCGTAGACCCGAAGAAGCTGTAAAACACCTCTTTACGTTAGAGGTACTCGTCAAATGGGAACGATACTAACAGCTTGTAAAGATGGATCGGATTGGGCGTAGCGGGCATCTTCAGCCAGATCATTCCAATACAATATGACCTCACCACCCTCTTGTCTGTCACTTGCATCAACGAGGCCTTCGAGGAACTCTGCAAATCTTGGGGGGAGTAAAAATGTTTTCTTTCCGTCAACGACATCATCGTTCGAATCTTTCCAATCTTGCGCAGCAAATTCCT
>JBBPTY010000746.1:0-13906 GCA_038094335.1 Tylopilus aff. striatulus | reverse complement strand
TCCCTTCCTGCCCCATCCCCTTCCCCACATCTCTGTCCCAAACCCCTTCCTTTAACCCCCAGCAGCTGGTTCTGACAGTATATACAAACTACAACTTGCTCAAGTATGTCACAAACACATGTCACCCAAACTGAAACCCTTCAGAGTGCCTGCAGCATCTCTCAAGGGATCCCTGGTGAATTTCTCACCTTCACCACTTGGGGATCAGCACTCTTGATCTCCAAATATTTCAGCTGCTGCCACATACCATTCCCTCCAGAACCCCTTGAGTTCCCTTGGATCAAAGAACTGACTGAGGAAGACACACCCTTGGTACATGTGCCAACCATCGATGAGGACCAGGAATAGGAAGGAATTCTGGATGGATCAGAAGACCCCAAGCCTTCCAATCCTGGGGATGGTAGTAACAATGGCAACAATGATGGTGAAAGCAATTGTTCCAACACCCCCAACCCCACCTACTCTGATGACCTCAACCAGGTACTGTTAGCTTATGAGCTCTTTGCTCAGCTAGCACTAGCAATCCATGACCTCCATGACCTCACAAGGATGGTGCTTCACTGATCCAACAACCCCGAACCAAGTCAAATGAGGGTCAGAAAACCCAACCCATTTGATGGTTCCAACCACTGAAAACTCCATCCATTCATAGTGCAGTGTGAACTTAACTTTCAAGGAAACCCCTGCATGTTTTGAGAAGATCAGGTGAAGGTCACCTTTGCACAATTATACCTCAAGGGAATGGCTCTCAAGTACTTTGAGCCAGACCTGCTCAGAATGGAACCTGCTGTAAAACAATGAAAATATATCTTGCAGCAAAACTCCAAGGGAGTGCCTTAGTGATCGACCCAAAGGTTTCCAGCTGAGTTAGTTCTGCAATGGTGGACTTGACAAGGGAGGGCTGACCAAACCTGAGTGAAAAGAAAAATGAGTCTGAGTGACTCTGAGTGCAACTGCATGGAAATAGGGGCCTCCAGACTGGATGAAGTACCAGTCAGGCATAGAGAAAGATGGGAAACAATAAACAAAAGACCTACTGTGGTCACTTACTGTTGAGCTTTCCTGGACACTCACTGGTAGTCACTTCTAAGTGGGAAAAGCTTTTTATTAGGTAGCATGTACATGATTTTATAGTCTGGGCATACCCAAGACTGTATGAGAAGAACTAAAAAGTGCTGCCAATTAGTCCAATGACCAGGGTCAGCTGTATAGGTAAGAAAGTAATACTAGCACTACAAAGTGTGGGTAGTGGTGTGGTCTGAAATCCAACAAATCCACCTGAGTGACACTGCACATGCAGCCACCTAGCTACCACTACCAGGTCTTGGACGATCCTACTCAGACAGTCTAAGAATGCTCAGATGGGGGCTAGACTTGCCCATACAAGCCTACTAATGTGAAGGAATGTGAATATCAACTGAGACTTACTTTGAGTAAACTAAAAATGACTGAGCCATACTTGGCTGGTGATACTTGACCAATGCAACTTGCTCAGGTGGGACACTCTTGACTCAGGGCATTGCTGGGCTCAACCAGGGACCTGTGGATAAAAAACTAGAAACCAGGGGTTTGTAACTGTAGAGAGCTCCTTGTGCCTATACTGTGCACCTCCATCCCAGTTGGATGAACAACTGGCAAATGTTCTTGTTTGAGTTACAATCAAACTTTGGACCCTATGACCCTGTCTCTCATGCAAAAGCTCAGCTCAAGCAACTCATCATGAAGGACTCCCAGCATATCACCAAGTACATAGTGGAGTGGAATCACCTCACAAGCCAACTGTAAAACTGGGGTTCTGGAGCCCTTTGAAGGAGCTTCTATATTGGGCTCTCCAATCAGATCAAGGATGAAATCTTGTGGCAAGGAAAGCTGATGAACCTCCACAACCTCTGCACTCTGGCACAAAAGATAGACCACAGGTATCAGGAGTGCAAAGAGGAAATTGCATGCAGCACCAAGCCATCAGGCTCCTCCTCTGGCTCTCACACCTCCTCCACCAAGACCCCTGATTCCACTCTGAAACCAAAGGATGACAAGCCTTGCAGCTCACAGTCCTACTTGGGGAACTTGGGAGGCAATAAAAACAAGGGCACTACTTGCACAATGCCCAAGACCATCTCTGCAAAACTAGAAAAGGATGGTAAGCTCCTTCCCAAGGAGCACCAACACTGCCTAGATCAGAACCTTTGTCTGTTCTGCAGGCAAGTGGGCCACTCTGCATGGGACTGCCCAAAGTCCTCCTCTAGGGCCTTGAAGGCTCAAGCTACCATAACTATGGCAGCAATGCCTTCTGATCCTGCCTCCTCCAAGGCAAAAAAATAGAGGGTGGCTCCTGCAAACCTGCATGGACCAGGAGTCACATTATTCCTGGACATGCCTTACAGGAATTCCAACTTAATGTGTCCACTCTCTCAGACCTGAACTCCCTGAAACCCATTGTAGATATTCCATCATATAACCTGTCCTCCATTATTTGTTTATTAGATTCAGGTTCCACTCATTGTTTCATAGACTCTTCCTGTACTCCATAATAACCTCCATACTTACTCTGTCCCTCTGATTTTGCTCTGACTTTTTGATGGTTCCTCCTTCTCTGACATTACCTCAGCAATAGATTTGTCATTGACCTTTCCCTCAGGCAAGTCCACCTCTGACATATTTTACATAGCCTCATTGGATTCCTCCTGCATGTTAGTGCTCAGACATAGCTGGCTCACCCATTACAATCCATTGATTGATTGGGTACTGGGCAGCATCTCTTTCTGACTCTCCATAGGCAGAGTGCCAACCCTGAGCTCACCCCCTGACCCCCTGGAATCCCTACCTCTGTCTTCTCCTCTGTCTCCTCCCCCATCCCTGCCTCTGTCCTCTACCCCTCCCATACTTCCAGAACCTCCATCAGACTTGCCCTGAGCCCCAGGACTTTGCAACCCAAATATCTCTTTTGTAATGTGGTAGCATTCAACTGTGCTTGCAAGATGGATGGTGCAGTCCCCTTTTCCCTCTCCCTTTGAGATATTCACAGCCTCTCCACTCACTCCTCCTCCATTGATGTGACACTGGATGAGACTATTGACCTCTCCAGTGTTCCTTCAGAATACCATGACTTAGTAGAAGTCTTCAGTAAGAAAAATGCAGATACACTTCCTCTGCATTGGCCATTCAATCTGAAGATCAATCTCAAAGAAGGAGCAGAACCTCCAATAGGCAAACTATACTCCCTCTCCTCCACTGAGCAAGGAGCCCTCAAGGACTTCCTCAACAAACACCTCCACATCAGCTTCATCAAGCAATTCACTTCTTCACATGCTACTCTGGTGTTGTTTGTCCACAAGAAGGACAACTTCCTTCACCTCTGTGTTGATTTCCAAGAACTCAATAAAATCACAAAGAAGGACTGATATCCTCTCCCTCAAACCTTGAACCTCCTCAAGGCCCCCAGCAGTGCCAAGATCTACATGAAGCTTGATCTCTAACACATGTATCCTTTAGTCCACATCATGGAAGGAGATGAGTGGAAGACCACCTTCCACACCTGCTACAGATCTTATGAATGGCTGGTAATGCCCTTTGGGCTTACTAACACCCCAGCCACTTTTCAGCAATTTGTTAACTCAATATTCTGGATGTCTCCATAGTGATATACCTCCATGACATCCTCATTTATTCCCACAATCTTGCTTCTCACCAGAAGAACATCTGAGAAGTCCTCCAATGACTCTGCAATAACCACCTGTACCTCAAACCTGAGAAATGTGAGTTCCATTTGAACACTGTGGAATATTTGGGATACATCCTCTTGCCCTCTGGCCTCACCATGGCTGAGGACAAAATCAAGGTGATCACAGACTGGCCTGAACCCCGGAAGGTCAAGGACATACAGTCTTTCCTTAGGTTCACCAACTTCTTGTTACAGTTTGCTACCCTCTCTCCTTTTGTCTCTACATAGCATTACACTGCCATGGTTGGTCTATCTCACACTGCTATATGATTACATCACTACAGACATAGCCTCCTTATGTCATCTCTCCTCTGATGACTCAGTAATCCCCATTCTCCATATTTATACTATAGTGACCTGCCCTCGAGTTCTCTTTTAACTTAAGTAGCTATGTCTCCATGTACGTAGATTCTTATGCTTGTTCTTCACAATACCACACTTAACTTGTGTCCTAGTATTGAGGCTCAAATCCCTCAATCTTAGTAAGTCACCTTAGGGTCCTCAGTCGATACTCTCCTTCATCCCATTAGCCTCTCCAGATGCAGTGCCTCTTTGTGAGTGCCTCCTGAAGTCATTGACCACAGGTTTCATGTGACACATAACAAAAGAACAAGCATTTTTCTGACCCCACCTATTTAGAAGCAGGGTCCACCCCATTGTATGAGAAGATACTTTGGACTCCATGACACCGATGACTCCAACTCTGAGGAACCACCAATCCCAGCCCACATCACCACCCCTTCTGAGAACCCACCACAGGCTTGACCTTCTCCTGAGATTCCTAGGAACCCCCAGCTTCGCCCCAGACTGCTCATACCCAGAGTGACGTTCTCCCCTGTCATAAACTCTAGACCCCCCACCCCTGTACCCCTCGCCCCAGTACCCCTCACCCCAGTAGCTCCACAAATTCCCATGGCTACTGAACTCTGAGCCACTCTCCCTGCCGATTTCAATGGCAAGCCTGAGGACATCACTCGATGGACCTTAGTGATGCAAGGATACTTCAACCTTAACGATGGCATCTACAACATGAATAAGAAAAAGATCTACACCATACTCAACAAGCTCACCAGTGGTGAAGGTGCCAAGGTAGCTGAGAGATGGTATACTTGGATGAAAGATGCGACCATCCCAGATGCTGAGAAAATGGTCACAATCCTCATCAAAGACCTGGAAAAGACCATCTTCCCCTTTGACATTAAAGCCAAGGCACAGCAACAAATTGGACAACTAAGACAAACCCCCTTCAGGTTAGAAGATGGGACCTTGGACAATGGCTTCCAATGGTACATCTCCACATTCAAAACCCTTGTGGCCAGAGCAGAAACCCTGGATCCTGCCACCCTAATTGACCACCTTGCTGCAGGAATGGACAACCAAGTAGCCACCATGGTCTTATCCATGTCCCCTGTCCCAGAGACCATTGAAACATGGATTTTCAAAGCGAAAGACTTCCATACCCAAAAACTGTACATCCTAGGCCTTTGAAACATAAAGGGGATCCCACTTTCCTATAGCTCCTGATCCACCAAGGACCCTAATGCCATGGATGTCAATGCAATTACCCTTAAGAAGTTATCTCCTCTAGAATGCATCCGCTGTATCTGTGAGGGATGCTGCTTCTGATGCAGAAAGAAGGGACACAATGCCCTACAATGTACCACCTACACAAATGCCCCTCCAAAGAAAACTCCAAGTCCCAGAATGTTCAGGGAACTGAAACATCTATGCAGAAAATGCCTGTCACTACGCCCACTTCTCACCCCCCCTCTTCCATCGATACCTACATTGCTGCTCTCAAAACACAAGGAAAATTGGAACAGGAGGTATTACAAACTCTGAAAATGTGCTTTGGGGAACCTATGGAAGAGGTGGCTGTAACCCTCACTGATGATATGGATTTTTAAACCTGGAAGTAACTTTGGTGTTTACTTCTATAGATCTTGCTCATGTAATCACTGCTCTACCCAATGAAAGGACTCTTTGTCTTTCTGTAAAACTCAGAGCTGGGCAAGAAACTGTCAAAAGCACAGCCCTAGTTGATTGTGGGGCCACCAGTAATTTTATTGACACTGGCCTCCTTACAATCGCCAACTTTCCTCTAAAATGACTCCCCTGACCCATAGTTGCCCACAATGTGGACAGTACAACAAATGCTAAGGGAACCATCCTCTGTAAAGCAAAAACCAAACTTCTTTTCACAGGGCACAAAAAGGAAGCCAAACTTATGGTCCTAAGTTTAGGATGTAAACAGATTATTCTAGAAATGCCATGGCTCAAGAAATGGAACCCCAAAATTGATTGGAACACTCACTCGATCACCCTCCCTCAAAAACCTTGCATCTCTAGCAACCCTGATCTATCCCCTCAATGTTATCTTCTTTGCTGGCTTGGATTAGATGGAGACCAAGAAACTGCCTTACACCTTGCACAAAGATTTCCAGAGGACGTTGAGTCTCTTTGTGAGTATCTCTCCCCAGGATATAAATGTGAATCCATCAATAAGATCATGATCACAACCCAATTGGCCCAAGTGGAAAATCCCAAGGAGGTGAGCATCTCAGAATGGTGCAAAGAATTTGAAGATGTCTTCTCCGAGAACACCCACAACAAACTTCCTCCCCATTGACCTTATGACCACATCATTGAGCTTAAACCTTCATTCATTCCCAAAATCGACAAAGTATACCCCTTGAACCAAGCTGAGAAGAAAGCATGCAAGAACTTTGTTGAGGAACATTTAAAGACAGGAAGAATCAAACTGTCCACATCACCCCAGGCATCCCCATTCTTCTTTGTACCTAAGAAAGACAGCTCTCTCCGTCCTTGCCAAGACTACAGGTATCTCAACTCTCACACCATTCACAATGCCTACCCCCTTCCCTTGATCTCTGAACTCATCAATGAGATGAAAGACACTAAGTGGTTCACTAAATTCAACATTCAATGGGGATATAATAACATTCACTTATGAGAGGAAGATCAATGGAAGGTGGTGTTCATCACCCCTTTAGGATTACTTGTAGGATTTAGCAAGCATGTGCACAGCTGGCACTGCATATATCTTTGTTCGTACAATTTCATTTATCTTTGTTTCTTTGTGACTACATAGATACTGGTGTACATATATTGGTGCTATGACAATACTTTGTTCTATGGTATGTTTCGTACTGTCCCTGGGTCAGTCTGAGACCCAGGACAACTTTGTCCCTTTTGTTTCTCTTGTCATATAGAGGCCCAGCTGGCCATGAGTATTTATTGGCGATATCTTGGTGTCAACCACCTCAGTCCATTGTCTACCTGTGCGCAACTGAGGTGAGGCCTTGTTACTCATATAGAACCTGTCAAGATTGACATACTGTAGTCAGCTTTTGTCTCAACAGGTAATATACTCAGTCCATTGTCTACCTGTGTGCAACTGAGTCAGCTTTTGTCTCAACAGAACAAGCCTGCACAAATCAATCTGCTTACCCATGTAACAATCATAGGTTATTGAGCCCAGTGCACCTCTGTGCCACCCAGATCCTACAATGTCCATACCTGTTACCACAGACATGCTCCCCACCAATAAGCCCAAGCTCGATGTTAAGGGCACAAACTGGGCCATTTTCGCCTTTTGTTTCCAAGTCACCATTGAATCCAAGGAACTCTGGGGCCACCTTGATGGATCTTCCGCCAAGCCCACCCTCCCTGCAACTGGAACACTGACAGATGAGGAAAAAGCTGCTGTAGCAAAGTGGTTGAAAGACGAAAGTATGGCAAAACATCTGCTCACTCAGTGTATCCTGGTGTAGAAAATGAATAAAAAGTGGGGGTGCAGGTGACCCGAGGGCAGAGCCTAGGAGTCAACAGACAGAAAGAAATGTGGGCAAGTAGACTCGTCCCAAGGGGTCCCAGGGAAGTCAAGAAAAGAAAAGATGGCTGCAACTACAGTAGGAAGTGATAAAAAGCCTTCCCGGAGGACAACTCGGGCGAAGGTAAAGGAGGACAGGGGCTTTTTCCACTGGATGAAGTACTGGACGAATAGGAAAGCAGAAATGAAGGGTAGAAGACTTACTGTGGCTACCTCACACTTCCAAAACCTTCCTGCATAGTTATCCAAGTGAGCAGAAGATAAATTTTTAGTTCCTGAGTACAAGCTTTTATAGTCCAGGCATACCTGTGACTGAAACAGACAGAATCTAAAAAAAAAGGTACTACCACATGTCCCCTCGCCACAGGATAAGTATGTGACACCAAGGAAAGGGCAATCACTAAAAGGTCTGACTGTAAGAAGGTAGTGTAAGTAAAGTGTTAAAATGTCTGAACATCCTGACCAACACATGATGGGTCAGGCGGACTTGACCAACTCAGATGGACACTGGACACCCTGGACATTTCTTGCGTGGGGGACACCGGACACCTGCAAAGTCATGAATACACACAATAGGGACTTACAACCTCAAGAAACACCAAGTTCCTACACCAGATTCCATAGTCCTGCGTATAAAGAGTCTCACTACTGTGGCTGCAATGTGGGCAGCAATTGTTTGGGAATATACTGAGAAAGGCACATATGCTCAAATGGACTTGCAAGCCCAGTTCCTCAAATCCTGATTGATGAGGGGACAAGAAGTCTGCCATTTTCTCGATGCTCTTTATACAAAGCGAGAGGAGCTAGCAACAGTTGGAGTCACCATCGACAAGAAGGATTACCAATCAATGATTATCCACTCCCTTCCCCAATCCCTTACCAATTTTGCCTCCAGTCAACTTGCTGCTGCCCACCTTTACAGTACCTCAAAAATGATTGAACCTGATACTCTCATCTTGATTATTATTGAAGAGGCTGAGCACCAGAGGTCTCACTCAGGTCAGTACCATGATGGCAAGGACAAAGACCGTGACCATGACTGTGATGAAGCAATGGCCGCTGCCCCTGCTTCAAAATGTTTTGACCATGGGTGCGGCAGGGGGAGGCATGGTACACCATTGTGCTCTGGAAACTTGAGCAGATCCTCAGGACTGTGTTGGATCTGCAGATCCAATCAGCACAAGTCACCATATCATTACCTTAGAAACCAAAAGATGGACAAAGCAAGCAAACCCTCTTCTAGTGTCACTGAGACCAGCGCCCACATCCAGGATGACACTGATGATGAAGAGGGGGTTTTGGGGGTATTTGATCCCTCTAGCAATGACAATGAGCCCATCCCTGGATTTCTTCCTGCCAAGTCTTTGGATGAAGATGACTGTGAAGGTAGCTTAATCGAGGATGATGATTGGTTCTCACTTACTGAAGAAGATGCTCTATTGGACAATGAGATCCTTGATATAGAGGGCAACAGTACTGCAGATGGCACTGCAGATGCACCCTTCGAACCTGACATCACAATGAAAGTCAGTAATGATCAAGATGGCCACCAAGTTGAACTCTTTGACTCAGGTACCACCTGTCATCTATCCCCTTATCGCGATCAGTTTGAATCACTCACTGAAATTCCCCCAAAATCCTTCATTGCTGCAAACTGCCAGAATTTCCAAGCAAGCGCTATTGGGGACATGGTTATCAAAGTCCCAAATGGATATGAAACCTTGCATCTATGACTCACCAAGGTCCTTTTCTCACCAGAGGTAGGATACACCCTTGTATCGATTGGGTGACTTGATGAACTGGGTTTTTCAATGACCTTTGGAGATGGCCACTGCACCATCCGAGGGTCAGATGGGAAGACGATCAGACAGATACCATGTACCTCAAAAGGACTATACTGTGTGGTACATGACCACGGCACTGTGCATGCAACAACAGAAAAGGTGACAGTCATGGAACTACATCACTTGTTTGGGTACATAGCACCTTCTGCCATGAAACACCTTGCTGAAAATGGTGTAGGAGCAAGGAGCTCTCTATGGTTACAAGCCCCTCTTCTCCAATTTTTCACCCATAGGTCTCTAGTTGAGCTCAGCGATGCCCCGGACCCACAGTGTCCTGCCTGCGTAAGTCGTGTCAGTCAAGATTCATCAGCCAAGTATGGCCTGAGTGTTTAGGATTCACCCAAGTAAGTCTTCAGTTTGGATATGCGTTTTATTCAAGTTAGTAGGCAAGCACGGGCAAGTCTGGCCCAGTGCCGAGCATTTAGAGTAGTCGAGTAGGTCTGCCCAAGGGTCGGCAGTCGCCATTGTGCAGCTGTGTGCATCGATTCACTCAGGTCAACAATTTTATTTCTGGACTGTTGTATCATGTACAGTAGGTAGCTGGCATGTTGTTTGGACATGGGCATGGTCACCACAGGTTCCAGACACTGTAGCTACCCTTCTTTTATCCTTTTTTGTATTTCTGTTCCATACAGTCTCAGGTATGCCCAGACTATAAAAACTATGTACAGACTACCTAATAAGAAGTTTTTCCCCTTTGGAAGAGACCACCAGTGAGTGTCTGGGGAAGCTCAACAGTAAGTGGCCACCATAGGTCTTTCGTCTATTGTTTTTCATATTGTTTTCTGCCTGGCTGGTACTTCATCCAGTCCGGAGGCCCCTATTTCCATGCAGTTGCACTCGGAGTCACTTGGACTCATCATATTTTGGTCGGGTTGGGCAGTCTTCACTCGGAAGGCTTAGCTCTCAGTGTTCTCCCTTGTTTAGACAACTCCCATTGAGCTGATCGAGTTGGAACCCTTTGGGACGATCACTTGTTCCTTCTTCTTTCTTTCACCTGCTTGCATTAGGCTCTCCCCTGGAGTAGCTGCAAGATATATTTTTGTTGTCTTACAATGGACTTGTCAGCAGGCTCACACTTGATACATCACAGAATGAAGACACTTTCTGTGAATCATGCACATATGCAAAAGCCACACAAAAGCCGATCACCAAAGAATGCCAGGGAGACCGTGCTGAAACTGTTGGGGCCAAGGTTTGGACTAATGTTTGGGGACCAGCATCAATCCCTACACTTGGAGGGCATCATTACTATGTCACATTCACAGATGACCACTTGCAGCTCACCTACATGTACTCGCTTTGTCAGAAAAGTGAAACTTTTGAAGCATACAAGATGTTTGAGGGCTGGCTGGACTGTCAACTCACTGCAAAAGTTAAGCTCTTGCACTCTGATTGGAGCAGCAAATACCAAGGCTGTGAATTTGTCCTATACCTGCAGCATCAAGGTACCCTGCAGCATTTCACCACTCACAATACCCTGCAACACAATGGTGTTGCCAAACGTCTTAACTGGACCATCTTGAAGAAAGTCTGAGCCATGTTGCACACAAGTGGGTTGCCAAAGTACCTATGGGGAGAAGCTGCACACCACACTGTCTGGCTAAAGAACAGAACACCCACAAAGGTTTTGAACAGCATGACGCCATATGAGGCCACTTTTGGCAGAAGGCCAGACATGTGGGAACTGCATGAATGGGGATCCAAGGTGTATGTATGGACCAGCACCAGGGACAAGCTGGGCACTGGGTAAGTTGAGAAGGTCAGATGGATGGGTGTTGATGACCAGATGACAAACACTTACCACATATACTGGCTGACAAAGCACATTGTCACAGTAGAATGCAATATCTATGGGAAGCCAACGCAGCATACCATCAAGGGGGAGGATGATGATGACACACCAATAAATGACGCCATGCTAGTGTATGTTCCCCCCACACCTTCCAGCGCTAACCCCACAAAACCAGACCCAACCATGCAACCTACTCCTTCAAACATTGTGCTATCCAATGAATCACGTCCTAAACATATTCGTCAGCCCAGCCAGCGGATCCGTGACATCATCAGTGGAAAAGAATCTACCACTGCATTGCTGCATGGTGTTCAACTCCTGGAAACGACTGCTGAAGCCATTGAGTCGGATCTAGGGCAATCAGCCCTGAAGGGGGAGAGTCAGAGAAATCAGCTGACAGCTGTTGATGACTACGATGAAATTGAACTCACCTTACTTCTGGATGAAACAACCTCCCATGCCAAGGCCCTTGAGCCAGGATCACTTGCAGAGGCAAAACATCGTCTGGATTGGCTGCAGTGGGAAGGTGGAATCAAGAAGGAGTTAGTGACACTCGAGAAGGCTGGAATGTGGGAATTAGTCGACTTACCTCCAGGCACAAACCTAGTTGGCTCAAAATGGGTTTTTCAGGTGAAGAAGAATGCTGCTGGAAACATCATCCACTTTAAGGCCCGACTCGTGGCCCAGGGTTTCTCCCAGGTGTCAGGGGTCAACTATTTTGACACCTATGCCCCTGTCACCAAGCTCACATTGATCTGAGCTATTCTTGCACTTGCTGCTCAACAAGACCTAGAGCTTGATCAAGTCAACATCAAGGGAGTGTATCTCAACAGTGAGCTCACTGATGGCAAGCGCATTTACATGAGACAACTGCCAGGGTATGCTGACCTGAAACATTCTCGCCGGGTGTGTCACCTCTGAAAAATGCTCTACAGTCTCAAGCAAAGCAGAGAGTGATGGTACCAGAAACTCGTTGAGATCTTGGTAGTGCATTTAAGCTTCAAACAGTGCAAGGTCAACCAAGCTGTCTTCATTAAGCGCACCCCCTCATCCCTTGTTATCATCATAGTACATGTTGACAATTGCACTATCACAGCCACCTCCACTGCTCTCATTGCCGAATTGAAGTCCCAACTGACCAAGCATGTTGAGATTACAGATCTTGGTGCTGTAAGACAACAAAAATATATCTTGCAGCTACTCCAAGGGAGAGCCTAATGCAAGTGGGTGAAAGAAAGAAGAAGGGGCGAGTGATCATCCCAAAGGGTTCCAACTTGATCTGCTCAATGGGAGTGGTCTAGACAAGGGAGAACACTGAGAGCTAAGTCTTCCGAGTGAAAACTGCCCAACCCGACCAAAATGTGATGAGTCCAAGTGACTCTGAGTGCAACTGCATGGAAATAGGGGCCTCTGGACTGGATGAAGTACCAGCCAGGCACAAAGAAAGATGGAAAACAATATATGAAAGACCTACAGTGGTCACTTACTGTTGAGCTTCCCCAGACACTCACTGGTGGTCTCTTCCGAAGGGGGAAAAACTTTCTATTAGGTAGTCTGTACATAGCTTTTATAGTCTGGGCATACCCGAGACTGTCAACAAAGAAAAACTAATAAAACGCTAGCCACATGTGCTGGGCATCGAAGTGGCACTGTCTGGCATGTAAATATGAAAGGGTCTGACCCTAATATCAAGGGTCTGAGGGTGCGAATGTACCCGACCACTCTGTGGGTCTAGGTCCAAGTCAGGGGCACCAAGACAAAGTGTAATGAAAGGGAACACAGTAAAACTGGTCGGACTAAGTGCAAATGGGTGAAAGGAGGTAAAGCAAACTGTTTTCTATCAACAGAACCATCCGGTTTGATGTTCTGGGCTGATATCATTGGATCCAGTCGACCAGACTAGGCCAGACAGCTTGGATAGACTCGAACTTGCTTGGCTTGGCTTGGCGCTTTGTGCAGCGGACACCAGGCAACCTAGAACACTGGAAATCATGCAAAATGGGACTTACAACTGTATTGAGCTTCTGGCTCCTACAGCGCACTTCACTGGCTGCTCAGCATTGAGGTCACAAGGAACCGAGAAGACCATACCATTTCCCTCTTCCAGCATTCATACCTCAACTCCATCATCCACTGCTTCAACCTTGACAAGCTCAAGCCAGTATCTACACCAATGGAGCCACAAGTTTGACTCTCAGCACAGCAATCACCATTGACAGGTGCTGAATATGCAGCCATGCAACACATCCCATACCATGAGGCTGTCAGCTTGCTGATGTACACTGCACTTGGTACATGTCCTGATATCTCATATGCTGTAACCACTGTCTCCTGGTTCTTGAGCAACCCCGGAATGCCCCATTGGGATGCTGTGCATCATGTTTACAGGTATTTCAAAGGTATGAAGGACTTGCGCTTGACATACGAAGGGATCAAAAGGCCATTGAAGGGATATACAGATGCTGATGGGAGTATGGCTGAGGATTGGAAGGCCATATTGGGCTACACACTCCTTATTGATGGAGGAGCTGTTTCCTAGAGCTTGAAGAAGCAGGAGATCATATTGCTCTCCATGATGGAAAGTGAATATGTCACCACAATGCATGCTGTCAAGGAAGTGCTGTGGCTGCACACCCTTATCAGTGAACTCTTCACACCACTTGACAGCCCCATCACCCTCTTCTCTGACAATC
>JBBPTY010000745.1:0-13922 GCA_038094335.1 Tylopilus aff. striatulus | reverse complement strand
ATCGCATGGTGACTGTAGACGGTCACTGTGCGGGTCTTCTTACCGCAATGTGTTGAGGGATGAATGGTGTGTTACACAAGGCAGGCATCTTGGGGCGGGTCTCCATTTCCTCTGACTGTGTGACTCGGCTGTTCAATATTTATGGAACGCCGTTTCGTGTCCTTCAGATTCTGCATATGCCTGTAGCCCTCTGCGTCTTATCTGGATGTAGGGATTCGTAAAAAATTGTTTCCTTTCGTCAGAGCACTTGTGCAGGTAATAAAACACGGAAGAAATACAATCTACAAAATAGTACGACTGAGGCGCAGAGACTGTTTACACACCGCCAGAGACTTGGCGGCTTATTTCATGCACCTCACCGGCAGTTTCGTTTCCTGGGGATCTAGGAAAGGTCCGGCAGGATGGGACGAATGGGAGGTTGTTTTTCGAAATAAGCGACACTCCGCATGAGGATCATATAATCGCTCCCGTCTCCCTATTCATGAGGATCAGAGTAGGTTGATGAGAGGAGCATAAATTGACTAACAATCATGTTGGCTGGGAAGCCAAGATCAAATGGGAGGACGCCATCCAGATACTTGATGTGCTCAGTAGTGAGAATAATCTCTAGCGCCTCCAAATTGGCTTCAAGGTGTTCCACTTTGCGGCCCCCAATGATTGGGAACACGTAAGGGGCCTTTTGCATCACGTACGCAATAGCAACTGCAGTGACATGCTTGGCTCCGACTTCCTTTGCGACCTTGTCCAACGCAGCGCTCATGGTCTTTTCCTCTTCATTCCGTTTCCAATCCGGATGGAAGAAGGTGCGACCCTTCTCGCCAGACTTTTCGCGTTGTTCCTCTTCCTGGTCACTGCGAAGCCTTCCACTTGCTAACACACCCCACGGAGCAATGGCCATGCCTGCAAACAGTAAGCCTTCATGTGGCGATAGAATACTAATGATTAATATTGCTCATACCATGAGCTTTGCACATTGGAATGATATCTCGTTCGAAAGAACGCCGCATGACGTTCCATTGACCCTGATAGATAATGAACGGCGTTTTGCCATGGTCACGGGCATATTGATTCGCCTGGGACACGACCCATGCAGGGGTATCAGAAATACCCTGAAAGTTAAGTGTCATCAAGATATGTGTCGTCGAGGTTTCGGTATGATAAATACCAAGTAGAGCACCTTCCCTTGCTGAACCAGTATATGGAGACCATTCATGATTTCCTCGATGGAAGTCTCCCAATCCCACCAGTGGACGTAGAGGATGTCAATGTATGTCGCTCTCAGCTTCTTTAAGCTAGCTTCGACGCTGATATGCATTGACTTGGTGTTGTTTCCCGTATAAAGAACCTTTTGTCGGATCCCAGCCTCTCCGCCCACGAAGTTCGTCGTGTACTTTGCACCTGAATGAATATCGTGTCGGCCAGGAAAGTGAGCGCAGTGCTGACCTTGGTTGCAATAACGAGCTGGTCCCTAATTCCGCGCTGCTCGGCCCATTCACCGATGAATTCTTCAGAGCGTTGATCTTGGCTAATACAAATGTGTTGAGAGATAAGGAAAATCTACATGACACTCTTACTAGTTATTGGAGGTGTCGATGAAGTTTCCACCTGCTTCGTAGAAGGCATCCAACAATCTGAACGAAGCCTCCTTGTCCATGCTACCCATGAAATCGTTCCATTTATCCCCGATGCTCATAGCACCAAGCTGAAGCGGTGACACATGAATCGAAGCATGTGGCGACAGGACGCGGTAGCGTGCGAGGCGGGAAGAGGGTTTAGGTGCCGGGGTCATTAACGATGCCATGGTGTACCTTCAAGATGAGGGTTAACGAGATAAAGGAGGGTCTTTATACATGCCTGGGGAATAGGAGATGCGTCGTTCACATTAGGGATGGACACGTCATGCAACAGGAGCCATTAGAGACTCGTAAACAATCTCACTAAGTCAGCTGACTGATGAAATCTACAATGGGCCACCTGGTGACCATGTCGGCGGTGGCTGGGAGATGGATACCCAAATTGAGTTGGGGATACTCGTTTACGAATCACTTGGACCATAAGCTGGTGCGCTATGCAGGGGATGTTGTGCCGAGTCCTGGTGAGACCAGAATCCGAAATGCAAGAATCGGACTTGCTGCTGCATGGTAACCTGCCAGTGAGCATCGAAGCAGTGGCTCGGTACTAGAGGGCGTGGGACTCCGTGTTGCCGCAGCTTGGATCGGCTTGGATAGGCTGCTACACTGGCCGAGTGTACAGTCAGTACCATTGACACCAGCAGCCGATTAGAGCCGAGCTGAGACGCAGCGACACTACGTGGGAGTAGTTTGGCGAACTCATCCGATCATCGAATCTAGCATCTCAGCCTGACACATTTGGGGACCGCCGCCAAATGGAAATTATACAGCGCTAGTTGACCTACCATTGAACAAGATGTTTCAATTAAAAATGACAGGAGCCTGAGGGTGATTCTAGAGGAACTCCGAAATGTCTATCGTGGATTGTGCGTTCCAACCGGCAAGCACCGTAATGGATCCGGTCTGTGACAGAGTTAGGTGTGTATTCAACCATCTCAATGGATTGACGATGTAAGGACGGCGTGAAGGTCATTGTATCCGAGTCAGAATCTAGGGCAAGCGATAACCCCGCAAGCGGAACTTTTCGTGACTAGATCAATGCCCGGGACGACCCGGAGGCCCAGCTTATGTAGCGTGCGCCCGCATCACGTTTCCCGGACCATCGTTCTGTAGCGTGGAGTTGCGTGGTCCATTTTACATATCTGTGCCCGCACGTCACGCTGAGGCTGAACTGAAATAACTGTCTCCGCAATAGAATAACCGCTATCTCTCGTCTTTTGACCTGCTAATTCTTTGAAACTTGCTCCGTACCTCTTATGTCTGACGGTAGGGAATCTATGGATATCCCATCTTCTTACATCTACTATTAAGGACATGCATGAAATGAGTAGGGTGACAGATAGCTACATACGGGCAGAAGCTATTCAGAGCCGATAGCGTGCGGCTTATCTGTAGAGCAGTTATTCAATGTTGAGGTCTTCATCACAATCACTGAGTGCATATAGGAGAGATCCGGGAATATTGGCCGAAGGGGAGGCTGCTTCTCCACGAAGGCGGTATTCCGCGTTAAAAAGGTTATACTCACTACCATCTCCCTGCATAAAAAAAATAGAAGTACCCGATAATTAGAAAACGGCTGACTAACTATGACCGAGGCGGGGAAGCCATGGTCAAGTGGAACAGTGCTCTCCAGATACTCGATGTACTTGGGAGTGAGAACAATTTCCAAGAGTTCTATCTTGCGCCCCCAATAATTGGGAGCACACAGGGCACCTTTTGCATAGCGTACGCAATAGCAACTGCAGTGACATGCTTGGCTCCGACGTCTTTCGCGACCTTGCCCAAAGCAGCGCTCATGGTCTTTTCCTCTTCGTTCCGTTTCCAATCCGGATGGAATAAGGTGCGACCCTTTTCGCCAAACTTCTCGCGTTGTTGTTCTTCTTCATTACTGCGGAGCCTTTCTCCTGCCAGTACACTCCACGGAGCTGGGGCTATGCCTATAAAATGGCAGATACTTCAGGTACTGACTATGATCCTCCACACATACCACGAGCCCTGCACATCGGAATGATATCCCGTTCGAACGAGTATTGCATAACGTTCCATTCACCTTGATAGACCACGAACGGTGTCTTTCCGTGATCCCGGGCATATTGGTTCGCTTCGGACACAACCCATAGAGGAATGTCGGAAATACCTTAAACGTCAAACAAATCGTGAGATGACTATTGTCGAGTATTTCGGTACGCACCAGGTAGAGCACCCTGCCTTGCTGAACCAATGTATGGAGACCGTTGACCATTTCCTCAATGGAGGTCTCCCAATCCCACAAGTGGACGTATGGGGTATCAAGGTATGTTTCGCAACTTTCTTAAGTTAGTTTCCACGCTGATACGCAATGACCTGAAATTGTTCCCTGAATAAAGTACCTTTTGCTTGATCTCGCCGGTGGCCTCCCCGCCCATAAAATTATTCGTATACTTTACATTTGAATAAGCAACATGGAAATCGGGCGAGTTGGAGCATAATTCCGACCTTGGTTGCAATAGCAAGCTGAGTTCTGATGCACCACTGCTAGGACCATTCGCCGAAAATTTCTTCAGCGCATTGGTCCTGACTGGAGTAGATAGTCTGTCGTCTGTCGTGAGGGGTGATGGATATGGAAGACATTCAGAACCACTCACTAGTTATTGGCAGTATCAATGAAGTTTCTACCTGCGTCGTAGAACGCATCTAGCAATTTGAACGAAGCGTCTGTCTATGCCGGCGACATGCAGCCTCCATTTATCTCCGATGATCATACCACCAAACTGAAGCGGAGAAACGTGAATGGAAGCATGAGTGGACAGAACGTGGTAGCGTGCAAGTTGGAAAGCGGGTTTTGGCACTGGAGCTATTAGCGAAGACATTGCGTACTTCCGGGGTAGAGACAAACAAGTAGTTGGATGCAACAAGAATGAGACTGAGGTGCAGAACCCCAGAGTACTGCACCAAGGGTCCTTATGCTAGACCACAGAACCTTGGTCTTGTCATCGTCATTATGAGATTTCTAAGAGATGCACCATGAACTCTGGATAGTGGAAAATCGTGTGCAATGCAAAAATTGACTCATCAGCCGACTTAGTGATGCTGCATAGTAACTTATAATTATTGTATAAGTAACCGTCAGAGTACGTGTTCTGTGTCATAGAAGTGTTTTATTGGGGGATTCAGACAAGCGGGGACCCGACAAGCTCACCTGAGATGACAGTAACCAGCCTGCCGCCGGATGGGCTAGACTCTGAACAGGTCAATGCAACCATGTGAAAAGAGTAACAAACCACTCCCGGCCCGCTGGTCTCATTCGAGGGTGTAGTGTACTTGAATTCTTTTATTCGTGCGGGAGTATGTTGGGTGATGCCGCACCTGAGCCGGTAAAGCTCTTCAGTGCCGACACGTGCGTTAACGGCAGTGCGCGTGGCATGGCGGCACCCAAGCCGTTGCGCGGAAGCCAAAATAATTGACGCGTCGATCAAACGAAACGGGATCAGCCAACATGTGTAAAATCGCCGGCGAGATGACGGTTGACAAAGCATCACCTTGTCGACGATAAAATTATGGGAATAAAAAGTTCACCGTGGTCATTACAAGCCACTTGAAAGCCTTATCCAAGCAAAATGGCCTGAGTTCGTAGAGCCCCTCAGTACGTCTATGACAGTTTCGAACAAGTATACAAGCATTAAGGCTAGTACTGACCGCTGGCAATCACGAGCTGAGGGGAAGTCAAGATCCTCTATCTCTAGTTCTATCGTGTGATCCCGATGCTGCAGCATGTTCCCGCCGTGCTGATCAAGCACCCTCTGCTTCAGTTTTTTTATGTGCGAACACATGGATATGTGCCAGACCAGGAATACTTTGTAACCTCTACACGGCAATCGCAGGACACGCCTGAGGACTTGAGGAACAGAAACAGTCGTGTGAAAACTCACAGGGGGGTTGACGAACCACGCAGTTTCCCATTGGTTCTCTTTCCATCTACGCTTCACGAATTCGTGCACTTCCTTCCCTGCACTCTTGAGCATCACTTGTTCTATCTCACTTCCATTCGGGGAGCGAATGAGTTTGTCCATGGTAACACCCCAGTCGGCCAGTGCCGGGAGACAGGACTCGAGAGATGGGAGATTTTCCATGGCGTCGGTGGAGCCCGTGAATCCCCAGAGACCATCTTGTTGAACGCGGGCTTCGATGTCAGGCGAGATTAGGGCGGGATGGAAGATAGGCACCCGGGTCCAGATTAAAGAATGTTCGACTTCCGGAGGAACTATCGAAATATTTCGTCAGGAGCAGTGACTCGGGCGAATCGTAATTGATATTGACCCCCGCACCCGAGTAAGGCCAGTCGTTTTGGATGATGCAGATTAGCTCCGAGTTATATGGAATATCGGCTTTGAAGTGTTCGGGGGTTGGATACAGCTCAGGGTTAGGGTCATTCTTTGTGATCACCATGGTGCTGTTGTCTAGTGCCGATCTCAGCAGCGAGAGCGTATCGCGCTTGCCCCATTGCAGGCGGTGGCTCAAAAGATAGTTTACTATATGTCATGCAAGTTAGTACCTTGTCCTTTCGCGCAATCCATGGTTCACGCACCGAGTGACCCATATTTCTTTATAATCTCAATAGCCCATGCATCGTAACGGCGCTGCAAGCTTTTATCACGTTTCAAGAGACCAAGGTCCCTTCGAATTGAACCGCGGTCAGGATATAGATTCACACTAGGTTGGAGCACCTACCCGGAATTTACAAAAGTCTTCAACTGTGGCCACGTAAATCGGGCGGGGTAATGAACGCGTAGTTCGTCCATAGTCGGCGGCCCCGTGTTAACAGGATTCTCGTGATTCTCGATTACTTCGCCATGTGTCTCAATAGTCATGGTGTTGACAATGCCGTAACTTTATTCAACCTGGGAACTCGCCGTGGCCGGAGTTCCGAGCCTCGCCGCTTCACTATGCACAGCCACTACCACAGCGACACTGGGCCGCTTTTCGACTTATCCACTGGATTCAAATGACGTTCTTCACAGTGTTTTCCTAAACCCGGGTGCCGGTGCCACGTCTCCCCTAGAGTCATTTCGCCCTGCCTCTGTGGACAATGCCTGAAGTGGTCTCCCGCAAGCTAGTTTCGTTACTGGCGAAGTTATCCGAGTCTGCGATGCCAAGACTAGATGGCATCCACTGGCGACCTGAACAACTTGACGCTCCTGGTCAAGTCGCACAGCAGTAGGGTGTCATCCGTTCTCGTTTCTCGCAGCACTACGCTCAAGTTTCGTTGCACCAAACTAGGTCATCGCAATATTCCAGCTTGAGGGTAAATTGCTTGACCATGCTTATATCCTCTGTTTCGCTCCCCAGTCTGCTGTCATCGAACATCCAGTATAAATGCTTGATGTTCCATCAAAGTTGACTGGATTCTCCGTTGCAATCTCACTGATCCAGGTCTGACTCACGAATCTGTATTCCAAATTTCCTACTGCATTTCTGGGGTCGCCCACCCTGAACGTCTTGGCCGAGCAGCGCGACGCGCCAGACCAACCATTTACCTTTTGCCGTAGAATCGGAGTGATTAGGTCTTTCCACGTCCATAGGTTCGATCGCAAATGCGCTACTGCAAGACTCACGGGCCCGCCTTGCTGTTCATGCCTCTGGATTAGCGTGTGCAGCCGTTTGGGGGGGTGAAGGTTTCATGCTCTCATCCAATTCTCTCACCCTCTTTTCTCGCTTCAGCCTCTCTCCCTCCCATCTTTCCCGTCTTTTTGATTCGAAATGCCCCCGCATCATGAGTCCAGACTCGCTTGGATTATTCCGAATTGCAAATTCAGTGGGCGTAGCTCTTCAATGATGCACGGGCGCGAATCGAATTTGTTATTCGCGTAAGTCGCTGCTCCACCCGTCGCCGCTCTGCGCCGGCGTGGGTCTGCTAAAGTTTAAACACCCCACCATACTCAAAGGCACTTGCCGCCTTATAAATCCACTCGCACATTCATATGATTTTCGCCCCACTATTTTATGTACAGGCGTACGTTGTCGCGATCACTGTCTATGGTATCAAGATCGACACTGTACTTCGAATTCGCTGTTCACATGCTTCGACGACACGTCGTTTTGAACCTAGGTCGAGGGATCAAAGAGTTGACTGTTGGCTCCTTCCATTTTCAGTGGGCTCGTTCGCGAGCATCCCACGGTATGGACCCTAGACCTTCGAAGCGGGGCACCGAGAACGTGATCTTTACAGAATATGTAAACCTAAATGCGTTATAGTGCGGTCAACGCCTGACCAGGATAGAAGACGTCTCGTCAGTCAAGTGATCCTGCCATCTCGCTTCCTACTCGGGAGACGTCCCTTCAGTCAACTGATCCTGCCATCTCGCTTCCTGCTCGGAATACGTGTCGTGGCCAGCTAAACTCCATAGCACTCGTAGCGCCCAGGTTTCCAATTTGGACAGTTGGCTAGACCTCGCAAACGCATAAATACGGGGCCATGCCAGGTCGAATGGGTATCAACACACAGCACAACATCTCAAGCTCTACTGACAATGACGCCTTTCATCCCTAACGGTGTATACAGGATCCGGAATGGCGAATACAATAGGATGGTAGCCGCGCTCCTCAACGGTATTCCTTATGGACCCATCGTTGGGCAGAGTGCGTACTACTACAGGTACGATAGGGTGAGTGCTGCTCTTTGTACTGAACCACGAACTTGACATCCATTTCATATGTGCAGTGGAGGATCACGAACGTTGGCGGTGGTGGAAACCAAGTCACGATCCAGAACGTGTCTACCGGAACGTATGCGGACGAAGAGGCTGTATGTCCTCTGGGTTGCGTCAACGCGAAAGCTAATCACTTTTTTTCTTCTCAGGGCGACGAGATCGTTGGTGGGTCCGGCGGACGGACTGTCTGGACAATCGTCAAAGTCGACGGCGGGATGTACTAGTCCGTGCTTCTTCCTATTTGTTCTTTACTTCCAAACCCGCTTACACGATCGTTTCCTAGTCTCCAAAACCCCGAAGCGGATCGTGTCTGGGAGCTTCCTGAGGGCAGCGAGCGGGAAAGGGTACGTTATATACCATCCTGCCTGGCCGCTCCGAGTTGGACATCGCTTACATGCACTCTTGACAGATTCTGCTCGTCCCTCACACTGGACAGAAAAACACCAAGTGGACGTTTGACCGCGTTGGTGCATAAATGCTCTGCCACCCAGCGCCTGAGGACCTAACAAGTGATCATGACTCCTCGACGAAAGGCTCTTGAAAAAGTGAAAAAAATAAATAAATGGAAAATCTCGACGTACCTGTAGGATAAGGTAGTAACGTGTCGCGAGTTCTGTGTTTGAAGTATGACGAACGCGAATAGCTGTGGGATTCGTTAATGAGCCAGTTGCGCGTAACTGGGGTGTTTAAGCACTGTAGGGCCTGGTAGGTACCGAGTCAGAGTCACTCGGCACCCTGCATGACCTCTAATACTAGTGAGCGGAATCGCTTTCGGCGCGCACGTAGAAGGGATTTACCTGATGGACACGGTTTCGTGAAATGGCGGATCATAGAGCGCACGGTGCAAGACGAGACAAGTCTCCCGCACACATAAAGCAAGGTAGTGTATGGGATTACAAGGATAAACAGAGGATCTAGCGCACCTCAAGATGAGATACTCTCGAACAATCGACTGTGGCTGAGACTGCCGTGTTGATATCTCTATGGCTTCCCTCCGAGTCTGCATGAACTTGTGTCATGACATACCATGAACAATTTGGACAAGGCACATTCACCCAGAGGTTGTCATGCAGCATTCCTCCTCGCTGATGACGACATCAGATGGCTCGTCGGCCGAGGCATCGCTAACGTAGTCGCGTTTTACAGTACCTTCCTTGTCTCACCTCCCAATAGCTGCATGTATAAGCTGATAGCCACCTTCCTCAGAGGACCGAACCAGGAATGTCTCTGAGGAAGTTCGACTATCAGAAGCATACCCTTCGTGTTGTGTCTCATGTTAGAATAGAAATAGCCGGGTTGACTAAATCACAGCATACCAACCCGGGAAATTGAAAATGGCATACATTATTAGAGTATGGGTTTTACTAGGTACTTAGTTCTTCAATTATGCACGGGCATCGGGCGCCGCATGGTCCAGACTCCAGACTCGCTTGGATTATTCTGAATTGCAAATCCAGTGGGTGTAGCTCTTCAATTATGCACGGGCGCGAATTGAATTTGTCATCTGCATGAACCGGTCGCCGCTCTGCGCTGGCGTTGGCCTGCCAGTAAACACTCCACCGTATCATCAAAGGCACTTCAATGCCACCCTATAAACCTACTCGCACATTCATATGATTTTCGCGCCACTGTTTGATATGCGGGCGTACGCTGTCGAGATACCGTCACTGTCTACGGTGTCAAGATCGGCACTGTACTTCGAATTCGCTCGTTTCGAACCTGCGTCAAGGCGTCAAAGCGATGACTGTTGGGCCTTGGTTCCTTCCAATTTAAATGGGCATGTTGTTTCGCGAGCACCCCATGGTATGGACCCTAGACCTTTGAAGTGGGTCACTTAGAACGTGATCTTTACAGAATATATAAAACCTAGGGATAAATGCGTAGGGCGTTCAACGCCTGACGAGGCTGGAAGACATCTCGTCAGTCAAGTGACCTTGCTATCTCGCTTCCTGCTCGGAAGATGTTTTTTCAGTCAAGTGACCTTGTCATCTCGCTTCCTGCTCGGAATGCGTGTCGTGGCCAGCTAAACTCCACAGCACTCGCAGCGCGCAGGTTTCCACTTTGGACAATTGGCCAGATCTCGCAGACGCATAAATACGGGGCCATGCCAGGTCGAACAGGCATCAACACACAATACAACATCTCAAGCTCTACTGACAATGGCCCCTCTCATCCGTGACGGTATATACAAGATCCGGAATGGCCAATACGATGAGATGGTAGCTGCGCTCCTCTTCGGTATCCCACAAGGACCTATCGTTGCAGAGACTGCGTACCCTTTCAACAGGCACGATAGGGTGAGTGCTACTCTTTGTACTGAACCACGAACTTGACATCCATTTCATATTTGCAGTGGAGGATCAGGAACGTTGGCTCTGGTGGAAACGAAGTCACGATCGAGAACGTGTCTCGCCCCGGAACCTATGCAGATCCCGATAGTGTATGTCCTCCGGGATGCGTCAACGCGGATGCTAATCACATTTTTTCTTTTCAGGGCGACCAGCTCATCGGGTCCAGGGAGCGGACTGTCTGGACAATCGTCAAAGTCGACAACGGGATGTACTAGTCCGTGCTTCTTCCCATTTATTCTTTACTTCCAAACCGGCTCACACCGTCGTTTCCCAGTCTCCAAAACCCCGAAGCGGACCGTGTCTGGGAGCTTCCTGAAGGCAATCAGCGGGAAAGGGTACGATATATACCGTCCTACCTGGCCGCTCCGAGTCGGACATCGCTTACATGCATTCATGACAGATTCTGCTCGTCCCTCACACTGGGCAGGACAACACCAAGTGGACGTTCGACCGCGTCGGTTGAGGAATGCTCCGCCACCCAACGCCCGAAGACCTAACAAGTGCTCATGACCCCTCGATGAAAAGCTCTCGAAAAAAAAAGTGAAAAGAAAGAAACTGGAAAATCTCGACGTACCTGTAGGATAAGGTAGTAGCGTATCACGAGTTTTGTGTTTGAAGTACGACGAATGCGAATAGTTGTGGGATTCGTTGATGCGCCAGTTGCGCGCAACCGGAGCGTTTAAACACTGTAAGGCCTGGTAGGTACCTAGTCGGAGTCACTTGGCACCCTTGCATGACCCCTAATACTAGTGAGCGGAATCGCTTTTGGCGCGCACGTAGAAGAGATTTACCTGATGGGCATGGTTTCGTGAAATGGTGAGTCATAGAGCGTACGATGCAAGACGAGACAAGTCCCCTGCACACACGAAGCAAGGTAGTGTACGGGATTACGAGGTAAACAGAGGATCTAGCGCACCTTCAGATGTCTCGCACAATCGACCGTGGCTGAGCGCTGAAGTGCTATGGCTTCGCTCAGAGTTTGCGCGAACTTGTATTATAAAATACCGCAAACAATTTAAAAAAGGCACATTTGCCCAGAGTTTAATGATGTGACAGTACTGAGTCAGCTCTTGTCTCATAGCACAAGCACATGTAAATCAGATCACCCAGTGTAACAGTCACTAGTAATAGGCTCAGTCACAAATGTGGGCATCTACCACAAGACTCACGGGTCCATCTTGCAGTTCAAGCCTCCAGATTAGCTTGTGCAGCCATTTGGGGGATGAAGGTTTCACGCTCTCATCTAATGTCTCACACCCTCTTTCCTCGCTCCAGCCTCTCCTCCATCTTTCCCGTCTTTTTGATTCGAAATGTGTCCCCACTGCATGGTCCAGACTCGCTTGGATTATTCCGAATTGCAAACCCAGTGGGCGTAGCTCTTCGATTATGCACGGGCACGAATTGAATCTATCATCTGTGTAAACCGCTGCTCCACCGGTCGCCGCTCTGCGCCGGTGTGGGCCTGCTAAACATCCCACCATACCATCAAAGGCACTTGCCATCTTGTAGATCTACTCGCACATTCATATGATTTTCACACCACTCTTTTATGTACAGGTGCACGTTGTCGTGATATTATCACTGTCTATGGTATCAAGATCGACACTGTACTTCGAATTCGCTGTCCACATGCTTCGACGACACATCATTTTGAACCTGCATCGGGGCGTCAAAGAAATGACTGTTGGCTCCTTCCAGTTTCAATGGGCTCGTTGTTTCGCGAGCATCCCACGGTGTGGACCCTGGAGCTTCGGAATAGGGCACCGAAAACGTGATCTTCACAGAACATGTAAAACCTAGGGATAAATGCGTTATAGTGCGTTCAACCCCTGACCAGGATAGAAGACGTTTTGTCAGTCAAGTGATCCTGCCGTCTCGCTTCCTACTCGGGAGACGTCGCTTCAGTCAAGCGACCTGCCATCTCGCTTCCTACTCAGAAGACGCCTCTTCAGTCAAGTGACTATGTCATCTCGCTTCCTGCTCGGAATGCGTGTCGTGGCCAGCTAAACTCCACAGCACTCGCATCGCGCAGGTTTCCACTTTGGACAATTGGCCAGACCTGGCAAACGCATAAATATGGGGCCATGCCAGGTCGAACGGACATCAACACATAGCACAACATCTTAAGTTCTACTGACAATGGCCCCTCTCATCCGTGACGGTATATACAGGATCCGGAATGGCGAATACAATAGGATGGTAGCCGCGGTCCTCGACGGTATTCACAGACCCATCGTTGCGCGGACTGCGTACAATATCGACAGGCACGATATGGTCAGTGCTGCTTTTTGTACTGAACCACGAACTTGACACCCATTTCATATGCGCAGTGGAGGATCACGAACGTTGGCGCTGGTGGAAACGAAGTCACGATCGAGAACGTGTATAGCCCCGGAACCTATGCAGATCTTGAAGAGCCTGTATGTCCTCTGGGATGCGTCAACACGGAAGCTGATCACTTTCTCGCTTTTCAGGGTGACTCACTTATCGGGTCCAGGGAACGGACCGTCTGGACAATCGTCAAAGTCGACAGCGGAATGTACTAGTCCGTGCTTCTTCCCATTTATTTTTTACTTCCAAACCCGCTTACACTGGGTTCTCCCAGTCTCCAATCCCCCGATGCCACGCGTGTCTGGGAGCTTTCTAATGGTGCTGAGTGGGAACCGGTAGGATCTATACCGTCCTGTCTGGCCGCTCCGAGTCGGACATCACTGACATGCACTGATGACAGATTTTGCTCGTCCCTCACACCGGGCAGAAAAACACCAAGTGGACGTTCAACCGCCTCGGTGCATGAATGCTCTGCCACTCAGCTCCCAAGACCTAAGAAGTGCTCATGCTCCCTCGATGAAAGGTTCTTGAATAAAGTCAAAGAAATCTCGACGTCTCTGTATAAGCTAAGGTAGTAGCGTATCGCGAGTTTTGTGTTTGAAGTATGACGAATGTGAATAGCTGTGAGATGTGGTGATGCGCCAGTTGCGCGTAACGGTTCAGGACGTTTAGGCTCCACAAGGCCTGGTAGGTACATAGTCGGGGTCACTCGGCACCCCTGCATGACCCCTAATACTAGTGGCTTTTGCTTCATATACAAAAGGGAATTGCTGATGGACACGGTCTCATGAAATGACGGGTCATAGAGCCCATGATGTAAGACGAGACAAGCCCCTTGCACACACAAAGCAAGGTAGAGTATGGATTGCAAGGATAAACAGAGGATCTAGTGCAACACCAGTGAAACAATAGTATGGGGTTTG
>JBBPTY010000744.1:0-13923 GCA_038094335.1 Tylopilus aff. striatulus | reverse complement strand
CACTTGGACTCATCACATTTCGGTCGGGTTGGGCAGTCTTCACTCGGAAGACTTAGCTCTTAGTGTTCTCCCTTGTTCAGACCACTTCCATTGAGTAGATCGAGTTGGAACCCTTTGGGACGATCACTCGTTCCTTCTTCTTTCTTTCACCTGCTTGCATTAGGTGCTCCCTTGGAGTTCTGCCGCAAGATATATTTTTGTTGTCTTACATCGCCATTCCTCCACCAAAGTCTCGCCCTTCTCTCTTCTACTTGGCTATAAACCCCACACATATCCCCCACTCAGCAAAACATTCCTCCCTGCTCTTCAGAATTGTTTGTCCTTCTTAGAAGAAGCCCAAAAGAAAGCTGCCACAGCACATGAAACTGCCCATCAGATCATGATGGAACATAACACCTGAAACTTTTTCCCATGGAAAGTCAGGGATAAGGTGTGGCTAGAAGCCACTAACCTCCACCTTCACTACCCCTCTAGGAAACTTGCCCCCAAACACCATGGACCCTTTGAAATCACTCAAGTACTATCCCCACTAACATACCAACTCAAACTTCCCCCCATCTGGAAGATACATGATGTCTTCCATGCATCGCTGCTATCCCCATACAAGGAAACCCAAGCACATGGCCCCAACTTCCTTTGCCCTCCTTCAACCATCATTGATGCCAAAGAGGAATATGAAGTTGATTGGATCATCTCCCATAGAAACATCAGATGAAACCAAAAGTACCTGGTTGCATGGAAAGGATACTTGTTGGCCGAAAACACTTGGGAACCAGAATTCAATCTCCACCACTCCACATCTCCCCTGTTGCAATATAAGAGGGACCATGCACTAACCTGAAACCAACAAATGAGGATGAGGCATCTCTATGTGAAGTACCCCCCTTGCATGACAAACCCCCAAAGTCTTCCCTTCATTCACCCACTCCCCAAACCCTTCTGGACTGCCCAACAACTCTATCACCTCCAAATCACTATTGCTATCATGGGCCTACTAACCATCATTGCTGTCACCACCCTTGCCAGACTAACATGTCCATGCCAAATCCCTTTGCTAGACACCTCACAGAGCCAGCCAGACAAACCAATCTCCTACTGCTTGAAATCACCCTATTGGACATTCACCTTACTACCACTCTGGAAAATCATATGGAGACTGACTCTCCCCTTCTCTCTTTACTTTCTGCTTTCTTGATCCAACAACGTCTTATTCTGTTAACAGACCTTTTGACTAGAAACCCCCAACTCTTTTTAACCTGTCTTCCTTTCTTTGCTCATACCCTTTCTCATTTTCAGGTAGACTTAGACCAACAACTGCTGACTGCAGCCCACCAGCTAGGGATGTTCAACATGGTGATTGAAATGGACACTGCTCTTTGCTTCTCCACCACCCCACTAGTCCCCACTGTACCCTCCTCCCTCAACAGCCCTTCTCTGCACTCCCAATCCTCCAACTCCCCAACCTCTTTGTATAGTCGTCCCACTCTCATCCCTGACCCCACTGCCTTACCTGTAACAATGCCTCCATCCACCCCAGTGAAAACTAACCCCTGCTACTCCTTCTTAGGCTTACCTTCTACCCCCCTGGACTACCAATCATCTGATTATGGCCCTAACAACCCACTATGCCTTACTCCTGGCAATGGTCACATATACTCCTCCCTGAGCCATGCCCAACTAGGTCTAATGCAGGTACCCCTAGCAGAACATCTCTCTTCACCACCCCATACCCCTATCAACAAGACCATTGATGACGACACCCCTTGGGATGAATCGGCTTATGCCAACACTTCCAGATCTCCCAGATATGGAGCCAGGGATTGATTTGAGTTGGTACTTCAAATGTACAAAGAGGGTAATGTTACAGTTCTCTACTCCCTCTTTTCCTTCTTTACATTGCCTTATGCAGTCATGGCTGATTGGTCTCATATTGCTGTATGGTCTTATTACTATGAACAATGCCTTCTTAGTCATCTCTTCTCTGATGACTCAGTAACCCCTCTGCCCCACCGTTCCTTATTTATACCATAGTAACCTGCCCTTGAGTTCTTTCCTTAACTTAAGTAGCTACATCTCCATGTATGTAGATTCTCACACTTGTTCTACACTATACAATGTTCAACTTGTGTCCTAGATTTGTGGCCTTAAGTACCACATCTCTACATAAGCCAATCCCTAGTCCTCAGTCACCCCTCCCTCATCCTAGTTACCTCCAGATGCAGTGCCTCTCTGTGAGTGCCTCCTGGAGCCACTGACCACAGGTTCTATATTACATGTAACAGAACTCTAGAAAACATATCAAAGGTCAGGTTCAACTTGACCAACTCAGATGGACAACAGGGGCTTGAAACTTACTCAGGGCTTGCTTGGGATGACCTGGAAAACCTATAAACCAAACCTCTTCAACTCTCTCCTTGCAACCATAGTGAGCTTCCAGCTCCTACATTGTCAATGTCTATAGACTGAAACTTGCTTACTTGCATGACATAGATCTATTGAGTAGCTTCCAAGCACAATTCTTGTCAACTTATGAACATGAAGAGTGCCTCAACTTTCCTCAGGTGTTTTGCATTGGTGCAGGCAGCCAGAAGAAACAGGCTCATCCTGACTACTCTGCCAACAACTATGGATACAATGACAACCATGGTGACTACCAAGTTGTCAGCTACATGATTCATGGCCTTCAACAAAAGTATTTATTCACTTTCAAAAGATGTAACTGTTTGCTAATGAGTTTGGAGCAGAATCCATATGCATCAAGGGTTTGGGTTATCCAAACACTGTCCTGTGATGGAAGTTACACCTGCACAGCAGCAAGTTCCCTAAAAGGAGGAAGGAGTCTCTGATCTGATGTTTGCATGTGACCTATTGCATTCATGCCAGGTGAGTGCACAACTCTAAGGCACTGCCAAATTGATTCAGATCTGCATCTATGACAAATCCAGTCCTTTATCTGCAGTTTTAATGCAGTGCAGACCACTCATTTCACCTCAGAAGACCTTTAAAACTGGGTGGTAAGTCCACATCTAGATGAGCTGAGCTTCACCCTTATCCCTCTCTAGATCTCCTACACAGTTCTTTGACAGTGCCTCTTCCTACAATGCCCTCCATACCTGTTAACCCCCTTCATATGGCCCCCACAACCCAGGATGCTGACACTACCCCATCCAATGGCCACCATCAACATTTCAATGATAATAGGGAGAATGATGTCTTTGAGGTATGTAATATGACCATTATCCTCAACTATCCAACTTTATTAATCTTCAGCATCAACAGGTTTTGAAGCAGACTCAGCTCCAGCTTGATGCTATGAAAGAAAGGTGTTGAGTTCTTGAAGAGCAAAACCACATTCTTGTGGCAAACAAGCCATGGAAATTAGCAAAGGGTATGGTTCCTGATAACCTAGCTGCCTTTGATATGGAGATCCAGCCTATGGTGAAGAAATTTGATATACTGTTTGAAATATTTCCTTCATTGGAGGACATTTTATCTCACCAGTCAATGATATTCTCTGTTATATCACCTGCTTCATTGGATGTCACTGGTCCTGCTTGATATGTGACCAAGTGTACAGAGGATGCTGCAATTGCTGCTGAGCTAGATTCATTACTTCCAGAGCATCTCCATACTATTTAGACAACAAACCATTTCTCTCAAGTGGTATGTTGTAGAACAACAAAAATATCTCTTGCAGCTACTCCAAAGGAGAGCCTTAGTGCAAGCAAATAAAAGAAAAGAAAGAAGGAATGAGTTATTGTTCCAAAGGTTTCCAGCTGAGCTAGTTCTGCAATGATAGACTTAACAAGGGAGGGCTGACCAAACCTGAGTGAAAAGGAAAAATGAGTCTGAGCAACTCCAAGTGTGACTGCATGGAAATAGGGGCTGCCAAGCTGGATGAAATACCAGCCATGCATCAGAAGAGAGAAGAAAAGTGATAGAATGAAAGACCTATGGCAGTCACTTACTCTGAGCTTCTCCAGACACTTACTGGTGGTCCTTCTGAGTGGGAAAAGCTTCCTTTTTTTTAGGTAGTGCATACATGATTTTATAGTCCAGGCATACCTGAGACTGTATGAAAGTAACAAACAAAGTACTGCCAACAGGTCTAATGGCCATGGTCAGCTGCATAGATAAGAAAGTAATACTAATGCTACAAAATGCAGGTAGTGGTGTGGTCTGAAATCCAACAGATCTGCCTGAGTGACACCATGCATGCAGCCACCTAGCTACCACTGCTGGGTCTTAGACAATCCTACTTGGATGGTCTAAAAATGCTTGGACAGAGGCTAGACTTGCCCACATGAGCCTACTAATATGAAAGAATGTAAATATTAACTGGAACTTACTTTGAGTGAACTAAAGACAACCATGCCATACTTGGCTGGTGATACTTGACCGACATGACTTGCTTGGGTGTGACACTCTTGACTTGGGGCATTGCTGGGCTTGACCAGGGACCTATGAATGAAAAACTGGAAACTGGGAGTTTGTAACTGTAGAGAGCCCCTTGCTCCTACAACATTCTGGCTTGTTAGTTCAAACTCATTTATTGACATGTTATCCCAGTTTTCACAGAGTATTGCTCTTGGTCATTCCAATGAGCTCCACAAGCTCCATGCAGTTGCACATGACATATTTCAGCTTCCATCATGATATTTTACCACTGACATGGCCAGCAATCATCTCAACTATCCAGAAATTCAACAGCTACTTGGCATTGACACAACAACTCCTGGTCCAGTGATCAAATACCCCACATTCCCACCCCTCTTTTTCATTAACAAGCAAGTTAACATGCATGCTATGTTTTCAAACTGGGAGTTACTGGCATCTGTAAGTCCTACTAATTCTTGCTAATGTATGCATATAATGTATTTGATAATAGATCCTTCAAGTTGTTCTATGGGGCTGAAATGCTCTGATACACACAGCAACTTGTCACACTGGACCAAAAACAAATGAAACACTCTATAATGTTAGTTCTATTACTCCTGGAAGTCTTGCTTGGGCTGCAGTCATCATAAGTATTTATTAATCAAGTAATTCATTTGCTTGTCCAGTTCATCAACTAACATTTGATAATTTACAGGCAATTTTTATTCTTTCACCAGATGCTGAATTCCCTAAGCACAGTACAGGTGCCACATCTCAAATACCCTATTACATACTATTTTGGGAGTACAAGTGCCTTTTCATCATGCAGTGGGCCTCTGAAAACATTCACAAGACTGTTCAGAAGATCAACAATCAAGTTTTTGGTTGTGTGACAGGTAATTCAGACATGAGCATGTCTGTAAATATGATAGAGGAAGATTTGGCAGCTGAGATTGATGCAGCCATGGCTGTAATGGAGATGGGTCCTTCAGATGAGCCATCTGATACTTCTAAACCTGATGGAAGCTCTGCAGATTGTGCCCTACCTGGGCTTGTAGTGGCTGATGTACATGATAGGGGGTCTACACTGTCTTGCACATCCATACCATCAGAGCTTATGGTGGCATCAGGTACTATTGATTTAAATGGCCTAGATGAGCTTACCTCAGCAGGTCATGGTCATAGAAAGGGTGCAAAAGGCAAGTAAGGTGGTTGTGCATGGCAAGTTGACAAGGCTTAGAATGTATATTACATTACAGTATATTAATGACTTGGTAAATTTTTTACTAAGTACATTGTTGTATTGCTCAATAAGATGGATAATGTGATTGGTATAGTGTTGGACATATGGTGTAATGGTTAACTATTGACAAAGTAAGTATTTGTAATTAAATGTAGCAAAGTGTAATAACTAATTTCTAATGGTTTAGATACAGGTCATGGGTTTGAATTATGGTGAAGGCATCAATAAAAGGTAATTACAATGGTGGCTGTGTAGTTTCAATGACTTTGAGTCATTGGAAGGTCCTTTTGACCAATGATAACAATAATTATTACAATGATCTTATCTTATGCATTACAATCATAATTATATAGTTGTAATACTGAAGATAAGAGTGGGTAGCACCTATTATCTGATCTTATTATGCAATTACAATATTGATTATAATTCATTGCAACATTCTTGAAATGGTAGTTATTCTAATCATGGCAGCACTATTGTAACCACTTAGCCATGTTCTAATTTCATTATGGTGTAGATTATATTACTGATTGCAATCAACACATTCATATTGTAATAATAATTTAATCAAGGAGTTTCATTTGGATATTGCAGTGCCTTGCAATGCATTGAATTAAGTCTAAGGTTTTTCCAACAGTGTTTCATGCTCAACTCTGTCTCTTCCATTACTACAGCTTGGTCATTGATGAGCAATCAAAATATTTCACCTGTGAGAAGCTTCAGTAGTCCATCACTGTTGAGTTTCCCTTTCTTCTACTTCTTCTGCTTACCTTCTTGTGCTTGAAGCTGTCCTGACAGATAATTGACAAACATGCCTTGTAGCACAATGGTCACCTGAGTACCAATTAGTGCAGTCTGGTAAGCTTCAATCTGAGCATGTGAATGCTCTAGGGGAACTTGATAAGCCTGTTCTTGGTCATTCTGAGGCTCTTCACTGAGGAGATCATGGTGACATTTTTGTGGGTGAATTGGTGACATAGTAATTGGAGTGTAATTGGAAAATTGTCAATGAGGAATAATGTGGAAGTTGATGCAAGCAAATTAATGGTTTCTTGTGTCATAGCATGCCAGTTCATCTGTGATGATGTCCCTGGTAAGTGAACAGACCATACAATAGGACTTGTTACGTTTACACCAGATAGGCGATGACATAGACTTGGGTCTTAAGGTAAAGCTGACAAAGATGATAAAAGTGGAGTGAGAACCTTAGTTCTACAAGCTCAAAGATATAGATGGCCAAGTAATACTCAAGGCAAGATATAAGAGGATAGAAGTAGGCTTATGGTGCTAGCCCAAGTAGATTCAAGATGAGGACTATGGTTACATGTGTGGTCCTTATATATGTAAAAGATATGTGCACAGACCAAGGCTAAGTAAGGAAAGAATGCGCTGATTGGAAGATAAGAAGATAAGTGGTTGTATCACTATTGATTAGAATGTTATAGAACAAAAGAAGACATGGGGATCAAGAATAGAAATGTCAGATGTAATAGAAGAATAGAAGCATAACGGTGATTACCATGAGAGGCCTCGGATATGATCGTGGGAACAGAGATCAAGAAGAGTACCAGTTGAGTGGTAAGGAGTAGGCAAAGCCTAAAAGAGTAAGACTTGCTAACAAGATATATAAGGGTTAGCTAAGTAAAAGGAAAAAGATTGGTTATAGAGGACGAATCATAACAGGGCTGTTGAATTCCTGATCCACTACAGATTGTATAGTGTCTTGAAAGAGCAACAATGTCATTGCATGGACTGGACTAGTTTGTGGGAGTGGCAGACAGCCATGCAATGAGGTCACTAGGCTTGGCACTGTTACGTTTACACCTGGTAGGCGACGACGTAGACTTGAGTCTTAAGGCGGAGCCGACAAAAGATATAGAAGTGGAGCGAAAACCTAAGTTCTCAAGCTCAGAGATGTAGAGATTGACCCAAGCCCAGTATTTGGGAAGATAGTCAAGTAAGAGTTAATAGAAGTAGGCTTGTAGTGCCAGCTCAAGTAGATTCAAGATAGGGACTACGGTTACAGGTGTGGTCCTTATATATGTAAAAGATGTGCGCACAGACCAAGACTAAGTAAGGAAAGGATGCGCCGATTGGATGATAAGAAGATAAGCGAGTATTGCGCTATTGGTTAGAATGTTATAGAAGAAAAGAAGATGCGGTGATCAAGAATAGAAGCGTCGGATGTAATAGAAGGTAAGAAGCATGACGGTGATTGCCGTGAGAGGCCTCGGATATGATCGTGAGAAAGAAGACTAATAGAAGAGCCGGTTGAGCGGCAAAGAGTAGGCAAAGCCTAAAGAGTGAGTATTGCTAACGTAATGGATAAGGGTTAGCTAAGTATAAAGGAAAAAGATAAGGCGAGGTAGACAAATCGTAACAGGCACCATTATTTCTTTTGTTACCACATTAGGTTCAAATGACCATACTCCAGTCTTTCTGAATATGGTCTGGATAAGCTTGGATGTCAAAATCTTTTCATAAACATTCTTGTAGATGAATATAAAGGTTTGCTTTGTAATCCTTTGTCTTGTCAAGCTCTTAAATTTGTCTTGTTCCTCTGACCAACATTTTTTAGCAGGCCAAAAATCACAATATCAAGTCCTTGATATATGTGATATGTGCTGAATAGCAGAGAATGTGTATATTGTATCTATTTGCATAATCTAGGAATGCCTTGGTATAGTGTGAGTTATGATCATCAACAAGCAGGAGTCAAGCATGTCCATGTGCTTTTACACACATCTTCTGATCAAAGTCTTTGATCCATAGTGCCCCAACCTGCTAACAATGTCTTTTTCCTACAAGGTGATTACTAAGTGTTTCATGATTCACAACAACTTTTTTCCCATTCCTCTTCATCTCCATTTCAGCTTTGATACTAAGTGTATGCAGACTTTGCCACTCTTTCTCCAGCTTCTTCCTGTCTTCCAATTGAAGCTTGATGGCATATTGCAAGGCTTCTTCTCTGTCCAAGGCACATCTTTGCTGTTTTTCTATATTGGACTTTGACTGACCAGCCATTAGTTTGATAGCAGCTATTTGGTGTCTCAAGTGCTGTAAACAATGGATCAAGGGATGCTTTGTGTACTAAATGCATCCACTGTTCACTCCATTATTAATATTACCATTTAAGATATATCATGCATAGCTTTGACTGATAGTGTGACTTTTGGACCTATTTATCTGGCATTGTGTTGGCACAACAGATTGCTGTCAGTTCATGTTGTCATTAACTTTCCACTGAGAATAGACCAGTATGTATCATACTTATGAGTTTTAATAGGTCTACCTTTTTGCCTTGACAAGAACTCATGACTCATTACAGTTTTTGACCATAAACACATATCATCTTACTCTAGGGCAGGTTAGCTCAACTAGAAGCTATTGTATACTGTACATGTATATACATAATACCTTCATCTTGCCAGTTGTATTATGTGGATCACACCTGGTTTTTATTCACAATTTGTATTTGTATAAAGTGCCAGTGCTATATAAAGTGCTGGTGAATAACTGTAGTGATATTATGGCCCTGGGTCTACTGTACAAAATAAAAAATGGATACATATTAGATGTGTTATACTATTGTTAGGTGGACGACATGAGTGGTTGGTCACACATTGTATTAGGAGGGGTGCACTACTATTAAATGAGTAATATGAATGTGTGTCATATTCATACCAAACAAGCCCCTATACATTCCTGATTCCTGTCCCCTCATCTCCATCATCTCCACCCCTATCTTGTTACAGTTGACCTCCTTTCTTTCTTTATCCTACTCATGATTGCATTCATCACTTCATTGAAATGGTAACTGTTCATTGTTTCACCTGTTGGAAGGTCTAGGTTGTTCTATTATTACTTTCTTGTCTTCATTACTAAGAACTCTCCCTCCTTTCATCATTTCTCTCACAATGGTCATGTGTCCCTATTACTCATCAATTCTATATTGTTCTCTTGTATTCCTTGACCTGCCCTTATTTTAACTCAGTTCACAATATATACTGCTCTGTCCATGTATGTAGTTTTCTTATGCTTGTTCTGTGCAATCATACACCTAACTTATGTCCTTACTCTGAGGCCCTTCCCCTCAGACCTAAGTATTGCCTTAGTGCTCCATTGATACCCCAACCCCCAGTAACCACTGACTCTCTGAATGCAGTGCCTCTTTTTGAGTGGCTCCCTGAACCTCTTTGTCCACAGGTTTCATGTAAAGCATAACAAAAAAACAAGCATACTGCCCATCCCCCCTATCTAGGAGCAGGACTTACCCCTTGCATGTGAAGAGCATTTGGAATCCTCTTCGATGATGAACACAACTCAGAAGAGTCCCCTACCCCAACCACTAGTCAATCCCCTGCCCAGAGCACCCCCAGTACCCCTAGTAACCCCCAGCTTTGCCCCTGGGTTAGACTCCTTTTACCATGGGCATTATTTTACACCACAGAGACCCCCACTTCTCCCTAGTAACCCACTTCCCTTTGCAAACACAGCACTCCCTAGCCCAGTCACTCCCCAGTACCCCTAGTACCCCCAGTCCTATAGAACTCCATGGCCACTAAACTTAGAGTTGCTCTCCCTGCAGACTTCAATGGAAAACCTGATGGATAAAAGCAATGAAAGGCTACTTTGACCTCAATCCCACCATCTATTACACTGGCAAAAAAAAAAAAACTACACTATGCTAAACAAACTCAATGAAGGGGATGGAGCAAAAGTCTCAGAACTCTGGTATGATAAGATGAAAAACCCCACCATCAACAATGCTGAAAAAACCTTTGATAAATTCACTGAAAACCTTGAAGGGACTATCTTCCTCTTCAATATCAAAGCCACTGCTTAAACAGACCTTGGAAAGCTGGTCCAAACCCCTTTTAAATGAAAGGATGGGACCATTGATGATGGTTTCCAGCAATATGTCACCAAGTTTCAAAACCTGGCAGCAAGAAGCCAGACAACCAACCAAGCCTATCTGACAGACCAATTTGCTGCTGGGTTAGACCAACAGCTCACCACCATGATTCCCTCCATGGCCATCATCCTTGTCACCATTGCTGGCTGGATTGATCAAGCTAAAAATTTTCATATCCAAAAGATGTACATCTGCTCCTTCCTAGGAGGAAAAGGAAACCCCCTCCCCTCTAGTAATCAATCCATCAAAGACCCCTATGCCATGGATATTAATGCCATCACCCTTTGAAAACTCACCCCTCATGAATGGGCCTAATGCATCACCTCACACCCTCAAGCAGTTAGGCATACTGAAACCTTACCCCCAGTCCCCTCTACATCCATCTTCACTTTTCACACCTCCACTGTCATAGAAACCTATGTAAATTCCCTAAAAACTCAAGAGAAAACTGAACAAGAAGTCCTACAGATGTTGAAAATGTGTTTTGAGGACCCTGAAGAAGAGTTATCAGCATAGAAAAGAAAAGAAATAAGTAATGTGTGCTGCCCAAGATAGGACTGACACAGAAGAAGGGAATGAGTTATTGTCCCAAGGATTTCCAAATGGATCTGAGCTGAGGGGGTAGTTTAACAAGGGAACTGGCTTAGAGCAATGTTTTCTGGGTGAAACCTGCCTGACCTGAATGAAAAATAGTGAGTCTGAGTGACTTTGTGTGATGGTGGTGCACAAACATAGGGGCTCTGGACCACACAAAAACCAGCTGAGCACAATGAAAGAAAAGATAAAAGATGAGAGACCTATATTGGTCACTTACTGCTGTGCTCCCTCAAAGTAGGGAGAAACTGAAGGGGAGAAAACTAAACTGTTTATTACATGCTGTGTACATGGCTCTATAGTCCAGGTCATACCCAAGACTGTATGAGAGAAACTAATGACAAAAAACAACTACTACTGGTTCTGAGACCTGGAGTCAGCTGTGTAAACACTAAAGTAACACTAATATTATGGAATGCAAGTAGTAGCTTGGCCCAAAGTAAGAGATATCCTCCCAAATGACTTAGTGTGTGCAACTGTGCAATGGCTACCAGCAGTCCTTGGGTAACTCAACCTGGCTGGCCAAAATTCTTGGACTCAGTCCATACATATTGGTACCACTTGTCTAACTCAAAAGGAATTGAAATAAAGTAAAATGAGAGAATGTACTTGTCTGAATGAAGTTAAACTGGGCTAGACTCTACCAGTGTGGCTTGACCTGGTGCAACTTGCCTCAGGTGGAACGCTGCAGCTCAGAACACTCTCAGGGGTTGCTGGGGACCTGTAAACAAAACCTCCCCAAATGCTTACTTGTAACCATAGCAAGCTACAAGCTCCTACAGCAGCAGCCCTCACTAATGACTTGTCAGATTTTTGAAACTGGAAGTAACCTCAACATTTGCTTCTGTAGATGTAGCCCATGTACTCACCACTCTACCCAATGAAAGAACCCTGTGTATTCCTGTAAAACTCAGAGCTTGTTACAGTTGACCTATTCTTTCTTTGTTTCTTTCTAGATTGCACTCATTACTTCATTGGGATGGCAACTGATCTGTTCCTATCTCATTGGAAGATCCAGGTCTATCTATTATTACACATCTTGTCCCTTATGACATGAACATTGCCTCCATTGATTGTTTCTCTTACAACAGTCATGTATTCTGTTTACCCACAATTCTTCTATCGTTCTCTCTTGTTCTACCTTGTTCTTTCAAACCTGCCCTTATATGAACTCAGTTCACAATATATACTGTAGCATCCATGTATGCACTTTTCCCATGCTTGTTCTGCACAATACCACACTTAACTTGTGTCCTTGATATTGAGGCCTAAGTCCCTCAATTTTAAGTATTGTTCTTTGGGTCCTTAATTGACCATTCCTATCATCCCTTGTCCCTTCAGACACTGTGCCTCTTAGTGAGTACCTCCTGGAGCCACTGACCACAGGTTTTGTGTAAAGCATAACAGAGCTGGGTCAAAAATTTTCAAAACCACTACTCTCATTGACTATGGAGTCACAGGAAACTTCATAGATGTAGGGCTCCTCATCCTTGTCGACTTTCCTTTCAAATGAATCCCTCAACCCATAGTTGCCCACAATGTGGATGGAACCATCAGTGCCAAAGGAACCATTCTTTGCAAGACCAACACCAAACTTTTATTTCCAAGATTAAAAGAAGAAATAGAACTTATGGTCCTAAGCCTAGGACATCATCAAATTATCCTTTGAATGCCCTGGTTAAAGAAATGGAACCCCAAGATTGACTGGCACTCCCACTTACTCATTCTACCATGAAAACCCCGAATTCCCATTGACAAAGTTACCTCCATCCAACAATACCTGCTTCAATGGCTAGGATTGGACATGGACTGAGAAACCACCCTTTGACTTGCCCAACATCAAGAATGTTGAGTCTCTTTGTGAGTACCTCCCTCTGGGATACAGCTGTGAATCAATCAACAAAATCATCATTTCAACCCAACTCACACAAGCCAAAGTCCCTGAGTAAGTAACCATCCCTGAATGGTGTTCTTCTCTGAATTCATCCATGACAAACTCTCCCCCCCCATTGATCTTATAACCACACCATCAATCTTAAACCATCCTTTGTCCCCAAAATTACCAAAGTATATTCCCTGAACCCAGCTGAGAAGGGAGCTTGTAAAAGCTTTCATTGAAGAACATCTTAAAACTGAAAGAATTATACCCTTGAAATCCCCCAAGGCCTCTTCATTCTTTTTTGTACCAAAGAAAGATGGTTTCCTTTATCTTTGTTAAGACTATAGGTATCTCAACTCACATACTGTCTGCAAAGCCTACCCATTGAGCTGATTGATAACATGAAGGACTCCACCTGGTTTACCAATTTCAACATCTGGTGGGGTTACAACAACATTTGCCTTTGAGAAGAAGACCATTGGAAAATGGCATTTATCACCCCCCTCAGTCTATTTGAACCCACCATAATATTCTTTGGATTTAACAATGCCCCTTCCATTTTCCAAATCTTTATAAACCACATCTTCACTGATATGATCTCAGAATGTTTGCTAAAGATCTACATGAACAACATTGGTACAGTATCCACACCAATGGTGACATTGAACTCCACCACAAAGAACCTGCAAAGTCCTATTTTAGTTGAGAGAACATGGCTTGTCTCAAAATATCCAAATGCTTTTTTGACACCAAATGAATGTACAGTGAGCAACAAAACTGATGCAATGTTGGTAACACTTGGAAAGATTGGTTAATATTGAGAGAACTAAAACAGCTAGACTTTCAAACTTTGTGAGGGGTAGATAGCCTTTATCAAGGGCTTTCCAAACATACCTACATGTCTTATGTAATTCC
>JBBPTY010000743.1:0-13949 GCA_038094335.1 Tylopilus aff. striatulus | reverse complement strand
CTGGGTAATCTCCTGCGTGATGCAAGTTCTGCGTTCGAGGGGTATTGGGCAGCGGATCCATTCCAAGACAGTAAATTTCTGTGATTTTCATGATCAGGACACTTTGTTTTGTTTTGTTTACCCATGGACTACTGACCGTTCACTACCATTGTAATTCATCACTTGCATGCTCTAAATCAGCCTTTGGCAGGATGAATTCAAAACGTTGGTCAAGGTTCTCGTAAAGGTAAGCGTCTCAATCTACTTTAGCTGTGGGTGAAGCTTCAAAATCAGAACTTTGCATCGCGAGATGTCCACCTAGGCGGTCGCGTGCCTACCGCATTTTTGCAGTGGAGGAGTCCAGCCCAAACGCCATGGAAAGAAGAACATGATGGAAATTCAGTAACCATCACTTTCATTCCGCGTTTGCTGTACAAATCTAGAATCTGATGGATTGTCCCTTACTCACATAGGTGAAGAATCGCCTTATCGACAAGGTAAGTTTCACATGAACACAGCAGGGCGCGAGTTGGTTTCTCTCACGGAATATGCAGCACACGTCCGTCTTGGCCGCGGCTAGGTTCTGTACATAAGCGCGGAAAGTATGTGGACTCTCCGGACCGACGGAGTCGGATACGTTTTCGCTTCGGATTACAGTCGCGCAAGCGTTCCTGGGGTGCATCTCTGTATCTCATGAGAGTCACTCAACGCGCTGTTTTAACCAGGTCGCCAAATCAAAAGAATATCCCTGGCGGCACTGTTCTCTCCAAATGAACGCGTCAGTTGGACTGGGGACTCTAATGACTGGTACCGGGAGCCTCATCGTACATAAATGTAGGTTGTCCCCTTGATTACATATGCGCGGCAACTGATAGTGCCGGGAGCATGCGTCGGTGTTCATTGCCCTCAAGTTGATCAACTGACTAAATCTAGACATGCATAAACCGCAGTAGCATGATCCAGGGTTCGCTGACCGTAGTTATAGCCGGAGACTTTTATATCACTGTTAGAGGCAGTGTGTTAATTCTGTAGCAGGCCGAGGGTTCTAGTTGAGACTCGCGGGGAATCCGGTCCATGAAGTTGCCAGTGGACCTCCCAGTGGGCGAGTGGCGAATGCTTGCGTTGACCACTGATAGTCACACTCACAGCACGGATCACCGGAAGCCAAAACTCCTATAAAGTGATGTAGAAGCTTCAGAACTGGGTGAGGTGGCTTGCGTTCTCAGGAGGTTCAACATGTGCTGGTTCGACAGCGTATCCCATGACATGCCAAAACGTATGCACAAAGCTGTATCCTTCACCGCTCAGCAAGTAGCACGTCAACTACTACATTGGACAACGCTTCCCCTTGATGATGTATCACTTTCTACTCTCAACGTTTGGGGGCTTGCTAGTGTCTTTGATGAGGGAGCCATCGCTGCAATTATCATCGCGCCCCCCCTTTGATGGCAAACGCTGGCTTGGACGGTACAACTTACCAGACAGCCTGGAGGTAGTAAGATGCTTTAGCCGTCCAGCACATTTCTATCACTAGGAACGGTCATCCCCCACAGAAGTAAACCATTGCCATCAGGATATAAACACCCCTTCAAGTAAAAACCACCGGCTCACCTGTTCGGTTTGGATAGTCGCGTTGCATTGGCCCAAAGTACATTGGTGCTTTCTCCGCAACAGGGATATAGACCGGCCATTTGTGCTCATCAGTCTCAGCGAAGTGGACTACGAGCGCGGTGTCTGCAGTTCGACATTGCTCTGGCCGTCGTCCCCATCATTGTCGGCATCGCAACGAGCGTCTTGTGTACTTCGGTCCACGGTTGGTATACGTAGCTTTTCGATGATCCTGATTGGGTTCCTAACTAGTGGCTTCGCGGGTATGATAGTAACCGGCGGTTCTGAAGTTCAAGTCCGTTATGAAGCCCGCTCCGAACTCCGCCAGGTAACGGTAACGGCGCTCCAGTGGTCCGGGTAGTCAGAAGTCCGGAAGCCGCTGTCAACACCATCACAAAATTTAAAGACGAATTCAGGTTGGGGCTTCGAAACAGGTTCCTTCCATACGCCATTGTCATATCTGCGTACCTCCTCATCTAAACCTTGACACAATTCTTCCTCCTTTCGCAAGGGACACTCTTCGGACAGTTCATGCTCGTCACCTCTCTATGCGGATCTTGGGTGTACAATGTCCCCATATCTTTGTTGAATAGAGAGGCTTCAGGTTGTGATTCTACATCGCAAGCGTGGACAGGTTCCTCGTCGACCCCAAGGCGACGATGACCACCTTTGCGACGCTCCTGGTCTTCCACGACATCAACCGCGCATCCTCGTCACCGATCAACATACCCTACGCACCTTTTCCTCGAACGACACTTGTGTCCGGGAGAGGTGAGAGAAGGTCGCTAGGCTGGTTTGCGAGAAGTCGCTGTCCCCGTTGGGAGTTGGATGAAGAATGCCATAATCAAGATCATACAGAGACAGAGAAACAACTCCTGGCTACCCTTCTCTGGGACGCAAGTGCCGCATACTCTGCCCAAACATAACTAGCGTGGCATAAACTCTTGCTTTGTTTTTTTAAATATCACTCTTACCAAGCGCATTCCTGGCACCTCATACCTGTCCATTCTGGTGGATATGAGGGACGCACTCGATCCGATGCTCGAGTGCTGGAGCTAGAGTTTTCTACACGCCTTCGGGAAACCTTCGTGAGTACAACGTCATAAAGCCGCGCAAGAGACTCCCTCCGGTAGAAGAGGAAATCGGTCTTGCAGGACAGTTCAGCCGGACATGCGGCGTCGCCTTGCGGTCTTCGACATAAAGCGTGCGATACTACTTGGCGAAGTTATACTTGCCGGGGGGGATTAACCAGGCTCCTTCCCACCCGCTACTGGAGAGGTCGAGACATTTACTAGGGTGTATGTAGTAGTTCGGAGCATTCCGATGGCAGTGCCATATTTTGAAATCCAGCTAACTTTAATTCTCGACCTCTCCAGCAGCGGCTGGAAGATAACATTCGTAAACTTTCACAGCCACGCTGACCATACCAGCGGAGCTAAAAAAATATAGGTTACTGCACTAAAAATGGACATGTTTTCGTAGTGTGACATTTAATGATAATACACTGATTATTGTCAATATGAGAAGTACCCCACCACATTGCCCAAAACTTCAATGCAACTATCAGATCGAGTTGCCATCGTCATCGAATCACTTCTGGATGCTGGATTCTCTGTCTCAAGCTTTCTTTTGGCACTTCTTGGTCTCAATCAGTACCAAGATCATACTGTGTTGGCTGACTTACAAACACACGGAGGTGAAGTGCTTGAAGCACTTCAAAATTTCCTGCACAATCAGCACTTAAACTGTACTGTCCACAAGCTTGGCAAGAGTGGGCTTATGATATGGACATATGTGTTACGCTTGGACCAGATAGGTACAAGCGTGGACTCAAGTGACTAGGGTTGGCTACAAGTCTTTTAGAGACAAGTAACGGAGAGACTAGGAATGAAGCATAGTAACTGCTTGGAAGGGATCCGAGCAAGTGGTCAAGCCAATTGAGGTTGGATTGAGTAGAACTAGCTTAGATATACGAATACATGGAGAACCCTAGTTATAGGGTACGGAATGGTGCACAGACCATGTCTGTGTATAGTACATCGTATCATAAAAGGAAAGTCAGGAACAAGTGTAGTGGTACAAAAGAAAAGAACAAGGGTGACCATATAAGGGAAGGGGCGTCAGTAAGGTGAAATGTAACAATATGCATGGGAGGTCTGTGAGGCAGTGGCAGAGGCAAATGGCTCACATTTCAACATCTCAAACACATCTATTGATCAGCTAGAAGATTTTTCAATTGACACACTGGCAAGACAAATGGAAAAAAATGCACCTCACCTTTGGTCATTGCTTGATGTGCTACTTGATGCACGCCATACACAAAAGAGGCAGAGTGGTGGCACTGGTGTGATGAACAAGGCAGCATTATTGGATGACAAAGCCACATACTGGATAGAACTTGGTGAAAGCGGATTAGAAGGGTTATCCATGCACCTGGAGAAGGATCAGAAGCAAAAGAAATGTGAGAAACAAAGGGATCGATGGTGTGCACTGATCAAAGTGGTACTGAGTTTGTCATGTATGGAAACAAGCTTGCACTGACAGATCTGTTAGAAAAAAGTTATGATCCTCAGTGTCTTAATGCAAAGTTCAAACAGGAAATCAAATGCTTTGCAGAGCATCATCGGAATCTTCCTTCAGTCGACTCATACCCCACAAAGGGTGATCGAGACCCTGGCACATATGGGTGTGTCAGTCTCCATTGATGCAATCCATACTGCAATTCGATCACTTTCTGTCCAATCACAACATGACATCTGGCTGCTGGGCCAAACACTTCTTGCATCCTATGCGTATGACAACTTTGATATTGACCTAAAAACAACCAATTCAACTGTCGAGAAGTCCAATGATAGCCTCAAACACCTGACCTCAGGTTTATTGTTTCCACTCATGCACGGAGTCACTCAGGAAGACCTACAGTGCTCACATGAGCTATGGGCCAAGTCACGGCTCAACATAGATATCAACCAAACTACCCTTCCACCATCCAAAAAATTCCATGATCTTCTTTTACTACACAAGGACAATCCTGATAACACCGGTCTCACTCAACATGATCACTTCAATGCATGGAAAATGATGTCTGATCTAATCCACTTTGGTCCACCATATTTTTCAAGATTCAAAGATCAACTTCATGATCCAGAGACAATTGAGCCAATACCACTAATCAAGATGCCAATCCTTGCTGCCCGTGCAATGGACATCAGTAATTCAACCGTTGTGGGCAATATCCAGTCCATTATAAATCTACTACAACAAGGAGGGCTTGAGGATCCTGATGGAGTTGAGGATTCCAACTCAGATATCATTGACGTATCAGAGTTTGTCATTTTATTTCATGGTGACCTTGGTACTGGTGAGCGTCTCCAAGCTGCACAGCAAAGACAGGCCATTGAGGAGTCCCCTTGGAACTGGATGCAGCATGTAATCTTTATACCTGGTCTTTTTCACTTGAAGATGGCTTGTGCTGATGCAATCTGGTGGGTCTTCCTACAGCCTTCAAAGGCACGAGAAGATGAGACATGTCTCATGCATGATGTTGGCATTCTCTGCCCATACAAAACAGGTATCTATGGATCAAAACCAGGCTTCCAAAGAATGCACCAGCTTATAGGCTATGATGGAATATGTCGCCGCCTTGACTGTTGGAGGGTAGCAGCTATGGCACGCAACCAGAACCTCACTACACTGGAAGAATATGCAAAGACAGAGCCTTCATTCAAGCAGTTACAAGAGATTGCCAATACAATGGCCTGGGATTTCATTCGGAGCCCCCATTCCTGACAGTTGCAGAGAGAACCTAATTCACAAAAGGACCAACAATATGAGAATGCACTCTGGCTGAATAAATATATGCTCCTTTATGAGGAGCTTTCATATGCCATGAATCATGGGGACATTGGACGTGTAGAACAATGTATTGTGCCATGGATACTTATCTTCAAGGCAACAGGAAAGCATAAATATGCTTCTCAAATGATGGACTTCTTATGCAATGTGCACTTTGTCTACCCAGCTGGCTTGCAGTATGTGTTCCAGTTCTGTCATTGCCATCATCACAAAGTGTAACACGCAGACTAAAATTTAGCAATGCTATCCGCTATCATCTCCTCATCAATCCTACAGGAAAAGAAGGGAAGTTTCGAGGTGTTGACTGGTGTATGGAACTCAATAATCTTTACACAAAGGTACTAAATTGGCTGATTGAACCCTATGCTGGGACTCATTCATTGTAGGTAGTGAATGGTGGTACAGGTCCAAACTACACTGTGGAACATGTTATCCTGGAATCACCATTGGTGCAAGTCTACTGTAACTTGTATAGTGTATTCGAACAAAACTTCTTGCACACTCATTTTAGCTCTCAGCATACTGAAGCTGACATGGCAAGGACCTTTTTCAAGGTGTGTGAACATTTATTACAAGATTCACCCCACATCTTCAAGCCAGGAAGAATAGCAAAATATATTGTTCCAGATCTACTGAGCCAAGGGGCACATATGATGGATTCTGCTGAGAGGAATGAGAGTCAGGATCATCATGATGCTACCGAGATGGGTGATGAACCTGCTACACTTGAGGATCTTGTAGTGGAACTTGGTGTATAGACACTGCGGCCTATATTTGATCATACCAGATGAACTAACAGTGACAGTGCACACTAAAATACCTACATTTTCCTTTTCACTTGCTGGCATTGTTCTGTTCTGTCTAGGACAAGCTTTACTATTTCATTCTGTCAGTCTGATTAGTGTAGATACAACTTGAGGACATGATCACGTACTGTTGTGGCCTTCTCTACCACACAAGCTACACTTGTTCCTCTTTGACACCACTGTCTGAGTCTGCTCTACCAAATGGGGGTTGGATGGGCCAACAGAGAAGATGGCAGGCACTAGAAGGATTGGGGTTGCTGTTTGAACTACGGATGGTTGAAGGGGGACACACGTGAAAATGGCTGATGCGACAGGAATAGGAATGATGTAGTGGATGAGATCGAGAATCTCGCTGGCAAAAGTCTTGGCCTTGCTCCAATGTGTCTCATGAACAAGGTCATTGAGAGTTCTGATCTTGAGGAAATGGGCACAGTCCACAATGCGATCTAAGACATCATCTGAAAGAATGATAGCTGGGCCAATGTCAAGGAGGTGTGATTCACCATAGACCTCAATTGTCTTCTTCTCTCTCTAGTCCTCTAGTGCATCTGAGAGTTCATATTCCTTGGGACCCATACTGTACTTGTTGAGTCAAGAGCGTCGGAGAGTAGTGGTAGAAGGAACAGCAGATTCAAACTGTGAGAAGATGTCAAGGGTGGGATGATGGATGTCACAACACAATGTTGCATCAAGGGAAATACAGCGTGAGCAGCCGTCCTCAACCAATGGATCACACGCATAATGATCAACTAAGTAAATTTAGTATTGTATATGTAATACCAAGCCCAAACTTCTCACCTGCAATGTGACCGTCGTTAAAATGGTCCTGAAAGACCTTTCGTCTGCAGTGAATCTGTATGTGAAAATGGGCATTGATCAAGCAATCCATTGCAGGATCAAGCTCCCTGCGTCTTTTCCATCCCCCACAAACATCTCCTTTGGTATGCAGTTTCATCACATCACACTGACCTGTACTGACTTGCGCCCTACTTCCTTCTGACCCCCTTGTTCCTCCAACATTAATACTGCAACCTTCCACATCACTTACATCGCTATCATCTCCACCTGGCAAGCCAATGCTCTCCACAGGTCTGAGAGGCAGCACTATGGAGACAGCGGTACTGCCACCTTGCATATTACTACACCGACACTTTGAGGTAAGTGTATCTGTCGGTGACTTCTGTGCTTTTCGTTTACGATTTTCTTGGCGCTGTTGCTTCTCTTCCTGCACATCATCGAAGTATTCCTTCTCAGCAAAGAGGACAACAACACCTTGAAGTCAACGATCGCATGCAGCACGTCCCCACCATTGCCAGATAGATGATAAGTTGCATGTTGCTCTCCACTGCACAACAATGCAGATATCTGGTATGTCCATACCCTACCAAAATCAATCACATGTATATCTAGCTTAATGGGACACTGACCATTCCAAACGAATCTGTGGCTAGGAAACCCCAATCACCTCCAGAAAATAAGGACACAATCTCTGTATTCTTGAACTTGGCCATCATTTCGGAATTGAACCACTTGATTTTGTGTCGCAGGTGAGGAGGCAATCGATTTTGCAGAAACTTTGCGGCATTGACTGTATCTTGAATGTTGTCGAAAAAGACAAGAAACTTTGGGGGGATTGGATCACCCTCTTTCCAGCCAAGAGGAACAAGAAACCCGAGATCAGCATATGACGAGAGCGAGTATCGGATCTTGTGTACACAGAGAGCAAGATTCGGCCAGTCTATTGATGTCTGGACTGTCAAGAGCTTCTCGGAGCAGATGTGAAGAAGCTTTTTCAGCTCTTGCAGCACATCCGATGTAAGGGTAGCAGATGCAACCAGGTATGGGACTCGACGTTGCAGTAAATACCGCAGCTGCTGAAGCTCTTTGTATTCTGGCCAGAACTCCCCCCAGGTGCTGATACAGTGTGCTTCGTCAAACACAAATCCAATCAAGTGCGTCGCAAACTCACATTTGAGCAAAAGCTTCTCAAATCCACCACCTGGCTTCATTAGTTGTTCAGGACTGACAATGACAGCATGGTACTCGAGGTTTTCAATTGCCTATGCCAAAATCCAAGTGAGTTTATGTTTGCCTCAACACAGCATCAAAAACTGACTCGAAAATTAGCCAGAGTTGCAGTTTCTGCATTAATGGCAATGCTGGCGATGCCTGCCTTGTCAAGCGAGTCGACATTTTGTTGGTCAAGCTGATTGAGTGGCGTGACAATAATCTGTATCCCCAATGGACGAAATAGCAGGGGAAGCCAAAAGGTGAGTGTCTTGCCCATTCCTGTCCCAGCAATACACACAACATCCCAATCACCTTTCAGTAGTGCCTCAGCAACCTTAAGCTGCCATAGACATGGACACTTCCCAAAGACATGCTGAGCCTTATCACGAATAGCATCAAGTGATGGTGTTTCTGGGTACAGAGGGTCAGCCATGTCAGAAGCCATCCCAAAGACGTCAGGCATTAGTGCTTGCACACGAGATTATCATTAAATGTCACACTACGAAAACATGTCCATTTTTAGTGCAGTAACCTTTTTTTTTTTAGCTCTGCTGGTATGGTCAGCGTGGCTGTGAAAGTTTACGAATGTTATCTTCCAGCCGCTGCTGGAGAGGTCGAGAATTAAAGTTAGCTGGATTTCAAAATATGGCACTGCCATCGGAATGCTCCGAACTACTACATACACCCTAGTAAATGTCTCGACCTCTCCAGTAGCAGGTGGGAAGGAGCCTGGGGATTAACCGGCAGACGAGATTTGATAAAATTACCATACTCCAGAGCTCCCAGAAATCAAGAAGTGCAAGTGATACTGTCTTACTCGACCGCCATAGGTCCGTGAAGGAGGCGCCAAATGTCAAATGCGGTTTAGTCTGCAGGTCTGCAGAATAATATCGGTAGCATGAGTAATGGAAGTAAAATTGCAAAGGGCTCGGCATGGCTCAGAGATTTTCTCAAGGCCCTTATGGCAGAATTGATAAGCGTAATCGAGTAACATATGCGCCATATACGTCACGAATGATTACTCGAATGTAGAGTTCAGGAATTGTAGGAGATCTTCTCTGTTGGCGTCCATCTCCAAGTCCCTTGAATCCTTGCGGACCTTTAGTTTAATCTATCAAGACGGTTAACCACAAGAGCTGGTAATCGATGATAGGCCGACGCACCTTTTTCCCTGTCAAAACACTACGCTTCCCCTCCTTGTCCTTGTCCTTGTCCTTGTCCTTGTCCCCCTTTTTCTCTTTATATTTTTGGCGCTTTTTCCTGTCACGTTCCTTTTCTTTGTGCTTTGATCTGCGCCCCTCCCGTTCACGACTACGAGACCGTGACATCGAACGATGACGAGTGTGACTACGCTCATACGAGCGAGAACGGGACTTCGACTTATGGTGATCGCGCTGCGCAGGACGCGGAGACTCGGCTGAGGCAGGTGAACTTGACGAGGAAAGGCTACCACTGCGACGGCCTCTTGGAGTCTACGAATTGGCCACGACGCACACACGCCTTTTGAGGTTAGTCATCCGATCCCTAAAAAAGGTACGGAAGACGTACAACACTGCGACCACGCTCCCGCTTCGGCGCTACGGATTCTTCGCGACCGCGGCGACCATCGTCATCCCTCTCCTGAAGGTGATGGTGAGCAACGAGTGACAAGGCAAATGGGTTGACCGACATTTTTGCGGTCCCCGCCGTGCTTGTGAATGTGGTGTGGACTGCGTGACCGAGAGTGCCTACGGTCTCTGAGCCTGTATCCGCCTTCGTCCCTTTCGCGTCGGTGGCTGCTTCGTCGAGGAGAGCGAGACCTGCTATCGCCTCTGTCTCGTGCTGTTCACGCCCAGTTCAAAGTTGCATGTTGCATTGTGTAATTTTTTTTTTTTCACGCCCAGGACGACCGTAGATGAGGGGGCAACCAAGAGGACGACCTGAAGTGAGTTACGAGAGTACACAGATAAAAAAACGAGCCTCACCCCTGCGTCTGGGGTGATTTTCATAACGATAGTGGGGTCGCTCGTCGGGTGAGTAGTAGTTAGGCATGACGAGGGGATTGAAGTTGTAAGAAGACAGCGCTCGCCGAGTGGCGACTCCAAGTTAAGTAAAGGTCGCCATGCATAGCCACATTAGACCACTTCTGTCTAACTCTAAACCCAGTGCCGCCGAAAGTCTATCACTGGTACCGTCATGATGATCAGCTCCAGCTTCCAAATATTCAAGCAAAGCCAAAGGGATGATTGTACCGTATATAATTTCTGCGTTTTGTATTCATGAGCGTCACACTTGCTCCTTGCCGTGCATGTGGGCCCAACAAGCACGAACGGACTCTCTGTTTCAGATTACTACTCCCTGACATACTATTTACGAAAGCGACGGACATATTTCAATTTCACAGGACGCACATCTGCAACGTGAATACTCAAACATATTATAGGGTAGCATGAAAATTTAGATCTCGAAGAAAAACTAGATCAGCAGTGCCGCGTCGAGTCGGCCATTGGCCAGCTCCATGGCGTTCATCCTTCTGTTGCGTCTGTTATGTTAATCGTTCCAGGGACCAACGCTGATTGTGGCTGTTCTGTGACCAGAAAAGTAAGTGGAAACGTGCATTACATGGTTAAACCAACGGCACTAACATTGCGAAGCAGGACTGAAACCTAGGTGTGATAGGAGACAGTCATTAATTGACGAGAGACGACCTAATCGAACATCTGACTCACGCTTCGAGGATTTAATTCAAGATGAATAGCCATGGCATTCGCAGCGTTCCCAATCCTGCATAGATAGGTGAGCGAGCGATGTACCAATTAGAAATGAAGACTGACACATATGCGTCTCCTCTAGGTTCAAACGTCCAGGTGGTACCTTTCTGACCCGCAAGTAATGGAGCGCCGTCGCCTACGGTCAACCACAACTGCGAGTTGTTGACTATATCGTAAGCACCATCGCCGACCAGAGAAATATTCCACTGAGTGCCAATCAGTTAGTCGACCTGTAGCGAGCCAACCCAAGTGAATCACGACAAACATTTTGAAGATTGTTGGATGGATCGAGCGGTCGTGCCACAACGGCACCTACTCCGGCTTCTGGGATCATGAGATATAGATTACCAGAGGTGCTCTTGATGCGGTAAATGCCGTCTGGTATGCGCTGTGGAGTAACCTCCTGTCCACCGCTCGACATGCCTGGTTTTGTACTACAGTTCAGCGGATGCTAATAATCCCCTTAGTTTAATGGCCCACCGCAATATAACTCCAGCACACGAAGCACGCCGCGTAGAGCACCGATTTGCGGATGGAGGTCAGTCGTGCACATAGTCTGGGGTTGCACGACATTTCGACCGACCATGTAGGACATGGGGATGATGTCATTGAGGTTGCGGAGGAAGATGACTCCATTGTCGCTAGCGGTTGCGATATAGTTGTTGCTCGACGAAAGTGCCATTGATCGCAATCGTTGGACCTGTGGGTGGTTGATGACAGGTCCAACCTGCGTTCTCGTCGATGTATCCCAAAAAGTGAGGGAAAGACCGACAAAGGAAGCGATAAATCTACCGTGTTCCGGTAGGGCGATAGTCGACCAGTTTCCGCCCGCTTCTCCAGGAATCGTCCACTCGGTGTTTGGGTGGGAGGCTTGCGCATCGACATCAATATGCCTGAGTACGTTTCCCTGAGCTAACGCAAAGATGCGTTGATTATTCGACCAGGCAATGGCGTTGCTTCGGTACATTGCAATTGCCACAGTTTTGAGCAGGTGACCGGACTGCACGTCGTAAATGTGCAACGCACGGAGCCACACGGCGGCAGCAAGGAGATCGCCCTTGGGAGAGAACTTCACCGACGCTATGGCGGTGTCGTGTGGCAGTCCAGGTCGAATGCGTTCCCCGCTCGATATATTCCAGATGATGACCTTTCCGTCGTCTGATCCCGTCGCGAGTTTGGTGGAATCTGGAGATACGTCTACTGCATTGACCCAGTTTGTGTGCTCGCTCATCGTGCGCGCGATCTGGCGCGTTCGTCTGTTCCAGACCGTGGTCACTGGCCATCCTGTGCTGACGATCCAGTTGCCATCGTTGGAAAGCGCGATTGCGCGGACAGTGCCACCTGTCGTGGTGAGTCGCTGATCTTGAATCTCCTTTCCGTCTTCAACACGCCACTGGCGAATCGTCCCGTCTTCACCACCACTCAAAAGATGCTTGCCGTCCTCCAAGAAGACGAGGGCATTTATACTCGTGCGCCCGTCTACCTCGATCGTCCGAGTATTGTCTGGGCAGTGATCGATCAGCATTGTCGAAATGGCCTCGCGATATACTTATTATTACTCATTGATCAGGCCTAGCTGAGTTTATTGGTAGCTTGCGATGAAGGTGTTTGGTAGAGTGCTTATCGAATTTTGATCATCACTTCCCACAGCTCTAAAACTTGTCACCGCGTTGGGTGGGCATTAAAAACTACGAGTAAGGCAGAGGTTGCCTTGCTCGCCGACTAATTCTATTAGGAGTTCAATAACAGGGAGGACGAGAAAGTCCTGCATTTCGAACTCTAGTCTGGATCCGTCTACATTTCTGTTTATCAACATCAGTGATGCATCAGACACTTAAATTTGGTCTGAACAACAACTTGAAGGATCATCAGGGTACAAGTCGAGTCAGAGGCTCCGACTCTTTTGAAGTTTTAAACTAACAACAGGGTCTTCATGATCATGATTGGTGACTGCCAGCGAAAGGTAAATCAAGGTGATTTAGTCCATTAGGTCCATACAGAAATTGTCTTGGATCTCATTTCACACTTACTGGGTCCTGCCAGCCTCGTTGTACATATGCATCAATCGATCCCACTCTCGAACCTTAATCAGGTCATGATTGCTGTGGCATAGACCCTCTCCCTCTCCCTCTTCCTTTCCCTCTCCCTCTCCCTCTCGGATGTTGGCCGCGTTTCCGTGCTCTAGAGTCTGTCGCCTCGCGTTCGCTCATTCCCGCACCACTCCCAGTGATTTCCGAACAATCCTCCAGGATCCAACGCTGGAAGGGAGTATTCTGTGTCCAGAAGACTGCTCAGAAGACATGCATCACCATCGTATCGGGTACACTTACATTGCGAAGGAGAACGGAGATCTATACGAAAACACGCATAAGACACGCAGGCATGGCTGTTAGAACTGGCTAGCGTACACTTGGGGGATATGGCTCAAGTTGGATAGCCATGGCATTCGCAGCGTTTCCGATCCTGTATCCATGGGCGAGTGAATACTCCTAATCGGGGAGACAAGCGTGTAAACTAACACGTATGCATCTCCTCGAGGATCAAACGTCCATGTGGTATCCTTTGGTCCCACTAGTAATGGCGCACCCATCCCCGAGGTCAACGACAGTTCGGAACTGCTGGTGATCTCATAAGCACCATCGCTAACGAGAGACACCGTCCACTGCAAATCAATCGCATTAATGTATATCGTGATTCCAGAGAGGACGACAAACCCGTTGACATGCGTTGGATGGGTTCAGTGGTTGCCCAGCAATAACACCAGCTCCGGCTTGGGGGCACGTGAGGTATAAATCTCCAACAATGCTCTTTATGCGGTAAGTACCATCTGGGATGCGTTGTACGATGACTTGGGCACGTTCGTTAGGCTCCGCGATTGCGCTGCTCACCCGGTCTGATCAGGGCTGGAGTTCAATGTGATGTAGATTAAATTGCAACGAAC